>JBBPCZ010000151.1:35494-51053 GCA_037974445.1 Brycinus macrolepidotus | reverse complement strand
ATATATGTACATACTGTCCAGTGCCTAGCCTGTATTCAAAAACAGTCGACTCCACAGATTACAGGCAGTATAAAGGTTCACTGATGACATTTATCTTACGTTTCTCTGACAGATATGATTCATGGAAATTACCACAGAGCTGAATGTGAATGCAGCAGGCAGCAGACCTGCAGAGCCATGAGGATCCTGAATTCACTCACCCTGCCTTTCTGAAAGCAGTGCAGAGAGGATGAGTCACAATTTACATAACGAACAAATGAGCAAACAAGTAGATGGAGAAAGATCAAGAGAGAGAGAGAGAGAGAAACAAAAAGAGTTAAAGAAAGAGATGAATCAGTGCATGTCCAAAAGTGTGTGGTCAACTGCACAGCTCCCCCGTCCGTCCTGAATTTGAGAATAAAAAAAAACAACAACAAAAAAAATCCATGGCCTTTGTCTATCCAATTCTAAACCTAAACCTAACTTTTCCCTGAAGCAAAGCCTAATGCTTGCCGTTTTTCCAGAACATAAGCCAAATCTTAAACCTAATTCTAATTGCAAATCTAAGACAGAACCTAATCCTAACCTGGCCCAAAGCCTAGTGCTTCCCATTTCCATGATCATAAGCCTTTTTAAGCATTAACCACATTTCTAAGGTTACTGTAACCAAAACCTTTACCCCCAAACATCAGCTCCAAACCCACAATGACAAAATAATTAAAAACAATAAATATAAATATTTTATTTATTAATTTAACATGTTTATGTTATTGGTATGTGTTCAGACAATGCTTATACTATTTCCACATTCATGAAATTTATTTCAAATAACTTGACCGAGTGATATATCAGTCAGCCAACTGATATTAACAACACACGGTTTCATCATTATCAGGTAAGATATCACCAATAGTATTCCTCAGTCGCTTTAATTCAAATATTTTATAACAAGGAAAAACTCTATGAAGAGACTCACGGTCAGGGGCATTGGGGGTGCTAGGTGCCATATTTCAGTTCTGTTTACCTGTAATTGCTGAAAAACAACAGAACTGAATTTGATCAGAGTAAAGACGTGTGTGTTTGTTGTATGGTGATGTTTAGATTTTCATAATCTTTAGTAGTGGTACATAGTGAGCCAAATCACTTCATCTGCTGTTGGCTTTTTTTGAGGGTATGTCACTAAAAAAAAAGAAAGGAAAAGTGTCCAAAGGAAGTGTTGACACAGTTTTGTTTACTCTAAAATGAATTTAATCTAATAATATCCTGCATTTGGAATACATTATTCACCATTACATCTACCACCCAATTTGTGAATGTGTTGAATCTTAACGTGGGACTGTGGATATGACTCAGTTGGTTACTTGCTGCTGATTGATCACGTATTTGCAGAATGTTTGTCCAGCAGGGCAAAGTAGAGAGAAAAGGTTGTGCGGCAGTGGTTTGATGTGTCATGTATATTGTTGTCTCTCACCACACTGTAGAAAGCACATTCTAAATAAATTGCAAATAATTCACGGTACGCAAGTCACCAGCAAGTCCTGTAAGCGAGATAGGGCCTCCATGGAATGGACTAGTTTGTCCAGAACATCTCACAGATGCTAGTTTGGATTGACATCTGGAGAATTTACAGACAAACTCAACTCTTTGTCATGTTCCTCAGACCATTCCTGAAAGGTTTCTGCAGTATGGCACATTATTATGTTGAAAGAAGTCACTGATGGCATAAAATTCTGTTGCCATTAAGTTGATTTGGTCTGCAGTGATGTTTAGATAGGTGGTGCATGTCAAGGTAACATCCACATGAATGCCAAGAACCCAAGGTTTCACAGCAGCACATTCCACAGAGCTACACACTGCCCCTGCCGACTTATGTTCTTCTCATAGTCCATCCTGGTGCCATCTCTTTCCCAGGTGCACACACACACACAACCATCCACGTGATCCAAAAGAAAACATGATTCAACAGACCAGGCCACCTTCTTCCATTTCTCCATGGTCCAGTTCTGATGTTCTCATGTCCATTGTAGACACTTTTGCAGTGGACAGGGGTCAGCATGGGCATTTTGACTGGTCAGCAGCTATGCAGCCCGATATACAGTAAGCTGTGATACAGTGTCTGTTTCGTCATAGCCAGCATTTACTCTTTCATGAATTTAACTACAGTAGCGCTTCTGTGGGGTGGAATCAGACGGGCAAGACTACCCATGTGCATCAGTGAGCCTCTGGTTCATCGGTTGGCCTTCCTTGGACCACGTTTTGTCGGTACTCCCTGCTGCACACCATCCATTAGACTTGCCTTTTGGAGATGCTCTGATAAAGTCGTCCACCCATCACACCAACACATCATCTTCAAGAACTGACTATTTGTTAGGTCTCCCCTTATCACACAATGCTAACAGGATGAAGGCTAGCATGTTTCGTCTGAGAAATGTAAAGTGCTACATATCTCTTATGAGCTGCTGCTAATGCAGTGTCAGCTCAACACACTAAAAATGGACACACTAAATGGACACAAGGTGTGTTTTGTCTCTTATGGAGAATAATGGAGCGTTTCATGACAAAGAAAGAAAGGAAAGTGCTAATCCCCCCCCTCCCCCCCCCCCCCCCAAGCCGACTGCACACATAACCACAGTGTCTGTGTGATTTTCCTGTTGACAATCATATGAGATTATGGCAGACTGCATCAGATCTTCTATACTTCCTGTATCAGCTTATTTTACACAGACATGATTTGGTGTGTGCAGACTTGAGATCTGTATCAATTCCTGTTTTTGGAGCAGAATGCCAGATTTCACAGACATTATGAAAAAAATTGCTTAGAGACTCACATCATTAGCATTAGTGTAGAAGGAGGCCTTAGGGTGTGTGTGTGTGTGTGTGTGTGTGTGTGTGTGTGTGTGTGAATTCTAGAGACAGCAGAAGTGAGAAACGGTTCAGTAGTGTGAGCGTTGACTTTCCGGTCTGGATGAAGGGGGGGACTGTCTGTCTGCTTGGCTCTCACGCAAAGACACGGCCGGTCACCGCGGCAACGTCGCAGCTCAGACGCAAAAGCAGGAAGCGAGAGGGGGATGGAGGAAGTTGTTGGTTTTTTGATGGCCATCAGCGTGGTTTCACCACTTCTCTCATTAGAGAAGAGCAGTCAGATGGCTGCCGTGGGAAAGAGGTGAAATGCAAGTTCATACTTACGCAGAACTATATCTTTTGCACTCTTTTTTCACACATTTTTGTGTGTGTGAGACAGCAAGACAATGTCCATTCAAGGCTGCTTTCAAGCTAAAGTCTGATGCACAATGTAAATAATGTTAAAATGTAAGAATGTACTGTAAAATCACTAGTCCATACAGACCATATAAGAAAACTAAGCTGCAAAACAAGCCTGTTTTCAAACCATTGTTCTCGCACTGTCACAAATCCAACTCATTTACATATATCCGCCTACAGTCTACAGTTTAGCTCCACCCATCCATGCTGAAGCTATAAGGAATGTTTTGGGCATTACTGTTTTTTTGAATGAGGCACAGTGAAGCCAATCAGAACAGAGTTCATTTCCATATTATTATTATTATTATTATTATTATTATTATTATTATTATTTGGGTCATATTCAGCTTTCTTATAGCCTTTCCCTTGCATTCGTTGTTTCTCCTGAATTTATTCCATCTCCCGATTTTAATGAGATTCAAACGTTTTTAATTTGAGTCATGGGGTCAGTATGTGAACAATATTATGTAAAGTTTATGTAGACTCAGAACTGGTCTGATATCGTTTGAAGTTATTGAAAACAAGTGCACGGTTGGCCGATAATCAGGCCATCACATGTTTCAGTTTGTTTATTGACATTTCTACCGAAGACACTTGTCAATTTCACAGGTCTATTTGCCCTCTATAGTGATGTCACAATAGTCTCAAGATTTTCTGGTTTGAAGACTAGGAAAACCCTGTTTTGATGTATCTTGAAAGTGGGAGGAACTTTGAAGGTCATGAGGTGCAGATACTTGAGGGTGCGCTGTTTTTAATGTTTTTTAACTACTTGACTAAGGCAGACTAATGTTACTGCTAAAAAGCAGAGTATCAAATCTGTATTCATGAGACTCTACATCAGTGGTACATCAGTGGATTTCTTTATTGTTATGGGGGCGGTTCCGAATGATTACATGACATATTGCATATGAACAAAAACATAAAAAGGGTAATAAATCAGGCACTATCAAGAATATGGAGTTTTATGTGGCATGTAAGTTCAGGCTGATATTTTGGGCACACTTTATTTTGAGTGGCCAGTATAAGTTATTTACAGATACTTTAATTGTCTGGTTAAATGGCATTAGGTTTAATTTCATGTCCTTTTAAAGCTCTGGTTTCAATGTGTGGCTCCAGAAGCATTTTGCATTAAATGTTCTGAATAGCAATTCTTCATTTTTCTTTGTTTTGCACCAAATCATTCCAATAATGGTTTCAAAACACTCCGAATCTGTTACTAATAAAGTATTGACGAACGAACTCCAGCAGTTGAATTGCATGTTTTGATTATTAAAGTTAAAACCACCACAGAGGACAAACTCATTTTGGATTTATCTGCAAAATTGACTTTTTCTACAAGTTAGCCTGTTTCCTGAAGTTATCATAGTTATCATTTTCACATTCTATGCTATCAAAAACATAAAATGTGCCATAACCTTTGCACAGGCCACTTTTTAATTTTTGCACCGGCGAAAAAACTCCTTATAGTCACGTGTGAACACACCACAGTGTGAACAATGTGAAATTCTTTCTCTGCATTTAACCCATTCACCAAGTGAAGCAGTGGGCAGCCAGTGACGCAGAGCCTGGGGAGCAGAGTGTGGGGACGGTTCCTTGCTCAAGGCATCCCTGGAATTCGAACCCATGACCTTCTGATCGCAGGGGCATCTCCCTAACAACTAGGCTGGCTAATGTTGGCACATTGACGGTAATTATGCATTAAGTAAAGTAAGTAAAGTTCACCAAAGTGCCATACAATACAGACCTAAAATAACATAAAATAAAATAACATAAATAACACTGAATAAAATAACAAAAAAGATCAAATAAAATATAAATAACAAGAGAAATAAAACATTCAGGAGACACATACCCACTATACTACTTAAGATCAGTAACATCTACCAGCTAAACTCACTCAAGAGCTTGAGCAAAAAAGACAGGAATAGATGCGGAGAATATGATACTCGCTTGCAAGAACTTATATAGCCTTTGTGCCATAACAGCAAAAGCTCTGTCACGTTTGTTTCATTTGACTGAGCGGGACAGCTAAATAGAACTCACTGGATGACCGAAGGTGTCTAGTGGTAGACTGTAGCTGGAGAAGTTCTATGCTGTATAAAAGGGGGCTGGCCATTCAGCACTTTAAAAACTAAAAGTAAAATCTTAAACTTGATCCTAAAATCAACAGGGAGCCAATGAAGAGTTGCTAACAACGGTTTGATATGTTTCCACTTTTTTGTGCCAGTCAATAACCTTACTGCAGCATTCTGCATTATTTGAAGATGATCTATAGAGAATTGATTTATATTTGCATAAAGAACATTGCAGTTGTCCAACCGTGAGGAAATAAAGGCAGGGATAACCTTTTCTAAATCTGACAATGAGAGGATATGCTTAATTTTTGAGAAGTCTCAACTCAAAAAGGCTGCTTTCCCAACAGAGTTAATCTGCTTGTCAAATTTGAGTTCTGCATCACAAATGTAGATAGCTGACCAAGATGTTTCTTAGCAGATGTATTGTCTGCAGGAGAGCCAAAAAGGATGATCTTGGATTGAAATGAAAAATGAAATGAAAAAAAAACTTCAATGCAACCTATTGAAGTATTATAGTGGTGGCAAAGCTTTGTCACTATCACCCACACTAACCTAATACTGACTCCATTGCTTCCCACGCTCAGTGGCTGAATCAGTGCTGTTGAACCCTGGTTGCTCGCTTGAGTTTGGTTATTAAAAGCCACTTCCATTTACACATTCATTCAGTTCTGGGGAATCTAAGGAAGTCAAACCACGACATTCTCCAAAAGCCTAGACAAGTATCATAAACATGATAGTTATGACAGAGGTGGTGGTGCTGCTGCTCAAGGCTTAATAGCAAAGCAGATTTTTGCCTATGGTTAAAGATCAAGGACAGATTAATAAAATAAAAAGGATCAACAGGTCTCTGGGATGATTAGAATTTAGTGGTTGCTGTAGATTTGTGGTTTTCACTCTCACTTCTTGCAAACCCATGCACTGTTTGCTCCCTGTGCTAACAGATATGAATTAAGAGTAATCAAGCCTGTCATATGTGTATTAAAGGTTTGAGTCAGCAAGTCAAGTCAAACAGGTTTGTTGTCATTTCAGCCAAACACACAATACACAGTGAAATAAAACAACATTCCTTCAGGACCATGAAGCAACACAAGAACAAGAACACCACAAGACTACGTAAGTGGAGACAGGACAGAATACACAGAGTGCAAGAAAACAAGACGGAGAGTACAAGAAAAACACAAGAGCAATAATATGACCGGACAAGACAACACTTAGTGTAGTTGTTAAAAACAGCTATGTTACAAGTTAGAACGAATACAGTGTGATGGCAGATACTGTATTCTAGCAGCAGTCATTAAGTGTGCAAAATGTAAATACTGAGGTAGACAGTAATAAATAAATAATTGTGCAAATAATAGCAGCAGCAGGACAGAGAATGTGCAATATATAATAAATAAAGGTTATTTACAGTGGCAGCTGGGTCATAAGTTGTTTTGTTTAAGGTAGTTTAGTGTGTATATGCAGCTTGTTAGGATGAGGAAAAGTTCAGTTCAGGGCTGTTTGTATGTGTGGGTGTGTTCTGATTGAGTCTGATTGCCTGAGGGAAGAAACTGGTTCCCACTGTGGATATGGAGGGCCATATGCTATGGAACCTTTGCTAGAAGGGAGGAGAGAGAAGAGGGAGTTTAAGGGTTGTGTGTGGTCATCCACAGTGCTGGTGGCTTTGCGGATGCAGTGTGTGATGTAGAAGCCTGTAAGAACATTCAACAAGAATACTGAAGATATTGAAGATGCCTGTAAAAACATCAGCCAGCTGGTGTGCACATCCTCTGAGCACATGACCAAGGATGTTGTCTTGTCCAGCAGCTTTCTGTGGGTTAACTCTGCGCAGACTCCTCCTCACATCAACCATGGTCATACAGAGCACCTGGTGCTCTGTATGACCAAAAGTCATGCACTGAATGACTTTTACTCATCTTTGAGGCACAGAATGGCACAGCAGTAAGGACGTCCGAGTGGACTTCCTTACTGCTGTGCCATTCTGTGCCTCAAAGATGTGTAAAAGTCATTCAGTGCATCTGGAAAGTGATGGCCTGGATGCTCTGCCACATGCGTCATGTATCATCAGTGTCCTGGAAGTGGCTGTGGATCTTCTGAGCATGTGCATACTTCGCTGCACTGATCACCTGGGACAGGTTGGCCTTTGCTGTTCTTAGGGTAGCTTTTTCACCTGATCTGAAGGTCTCAGGTTCTCAATAGTGCACACACTTCCACAGTCATCTGCAGCTTCTGGCTGAGGAATGTGGTGATGGGCTTGGAGATAGTAACACTACTGATACACTTACTGATGTAGTCAGTCACCGACACTACGTACTAGGTTGCGGCTTCAATAATATGTGCCAGCCAATGTGCTCTAAACAGTCCTGAAGAACAGAGATGACTCCTGAAACCAGGTTTTCATCTGCTTTCAACCAGGCTTGGCACATCTGACAAGCGGTCTGCATGCTGGGATCAGCATAACAGATATGTGGTCTGAGTAGCTGAGGTGGGTGCGGGGCTCAGTATGGTATGCACCAGTGATGTTTGTGTAAACACAGTCCAGTACATTTGCCCCCCTCATTGGAAAGTCCACATATTGATGGAATATAGGGAGAACTGACTTAAGATTTGCGTGGCTGAAATCTCCAGCAACAACAAACAGTCTGTCTGGATGCTCCATAGAGTTCAGCCTGCGCATAGTTTGCATAAGCGCTGGATGGTATGTACACCGCAACTTTGAGCACGGTCAGTGAATTCTGTCATCAGTGTTTTTGTAAACATACAAGCCTGCACCTTGAGTTTTACCAGAGAGATGTGCGTTTCTTTCCACACAAAATGCTAAAAGGCTATCCAGATGAGTAGCTGTGTCCAAAATGCTGTCGCTGAGCCATGTCTCCATAAAAACAAAAACACAGCAGTCTCTGAACTCACGCCGGGCAGTTTGCTGAAGTCAGATGTAGTCCAGTTTATTGTCCAGGGAGCACTCATTGGTGAGTAGAACGGCCATGATAGCTGGCTGGCTAACATTAGCTTTTAACCTAGCATGGACCTAAATAGCATAGGGTTTGAATGGAGAAGGACAAGCATAAATGCTCATAGCTTACTTAATTAGGAACCCTGGTCTTGTAGTTCCACCTTGCTTGTGTGCAATTAGAGATTCAGGCCCTGACGTACTAAATCTTTTTTAGCTACAAGACGGGTGTCCACATGTTATACACAAGAGGCTAAACACGCAGTTTACAGGTTGTGTGCACGGTGAAATGCAAAATGCATTTGAGAGAGGGTGATGTGAAACGTGAGAGCACAGTGCAGAAAGTGCCTGCAGATATTACAAATGTGGCTGACACATGTGGCTCATTTTTCTGGCTCCATTATTTCATTGTGTGTATTAAGCTCTTCAGTCTATTTGTGCCCAGTTAGTGAGTGGGGCAACACACAGCCTGCATCATAAGATGCAGTCTTAGTAAATCAAATGTTCAGTTGAGCTGGATTGTGAATTGCACTCACTTAAAGGTATGAATTGCACTGCACCTGCACTCCTGCATACAACTGTGGCCAAAGGTTTTGAGAATGACACCAGGCCATCCTCCAAAAGTCTTTCGCTTCGCCGTGCGTGAAGATGCACTCACACCTGCCTGCTGCCATTCCTGACCAAGTTCCGTTCCCAGCTGAATCATCTTTAGGAGATGGCCCTGGAGCTTGCCTGGACTATCTTGGGTGCCCTGAAGCCTTCTTCACAACAACTGAACCTCTCTCCTTGAGATTCTTGATGATCCGATAAGTAATTGATTTAGGTGTAATCTTACTAGCAGCAATATTCTTGCTTGGGAAGCCCTTTTTATGCAAAAGAATGATGACTGCACGTGTTTCCTTGCAGGTAACCAAACAAGAAGAACAATGTTTTCAAGCACCACCCTCCTTTTAAGACATCCAGCATGACAGTGTGACCTCCAGCCTTGTCCTCGTCAACACTCTCACCTGTGTCAATGAGAGGATCACTGAAATGATGTCAGCAGGTCCTTTTGTTGCGGGGCTGAAATGCAGTGCAAATGGGTTTTTTGGGATTACATAACTCACTTTCATGGCAAAGAAGGAGTCTGTAATTAATTGAAATTCATCTGATCACTCTTCATAACATTCTGGAGTATATGCAAATTGCCGTCATAAAAACTGAAGCAGCAAACTTTGCGAAAATTAATACAAATTGCGACTGTACATCTGGCCCACAAGACTCCTCATTTGTGGTCCTGGAGGGCCAGGGTTCAGCACAGTTCAGTGATTTCCCTATTGGCTGGGTCTTAAAATCAATGGTTAGGTTCCAGCTTTTATTTCAATGCAGACTTCTAGATGGAACCCAAAAAGTGCCCAATGAGTTTTCTGTCCTTGTAAGAATCTCTCTAATCCAAGAGCCAAAATGTTCATTGATAAAAGGCATGGTCCTCATGCCATGTAGCATTAATGTGTGCCCTGTGCCATTTCTCTCAATGCACTTGAAGCAGAGTGCAAGTCATTTACCTTACCATGCTCAGTATCTGTCATAAAGGCCAACTAACATTTATCCCTGAACTTGAACTGTGACATCCCAACATTGTACCTAGTTGGTTCTGGACTTCTGACTGTTTTTGTACCAGCAATTTGTAACCAGTTTGCATCATAGCAGCCTTGGCTTGAAATTACACTAATATGAATTGAGGTTCCATTTCTTGGGGGTTACTTTGAGGTTTCCATTAAAATGAATGCTTTAATCCATTGGGAGGACCAATATGAGTTTGTTGCTGGGTTCTGATGGCTTGTTGCAAAGACTGAGCTGATGGTTTGGACAGTCTGGCCTTGGTGTCTCGAGTCATAGGACACTAATGACAATTGATTGTTGTCAAATTTTAGAAGCTGGAGCAGAAGGGAGGGATAAAGAGAGAGAGAGAGAAAAAGAGAGACAGGGTGAAATCTCGTCTTGCCATCCAACCGCCATGGAGCAGTTCGCGGTCGTCTGCCTTGTACAGAGTTTCATAGACACAATGTATCTTAAACCAAGATGGAATTTCATACAGGGTATGACGGCCGTCATTTTTTCCTTTTCACTGGACTCTTCTGGTATCTTTCTGTTTCTCTCTGTTTCTCTCTCTCTCTCTCTCTCACTCATTCGCTCTACTTTGCTTTCATTTTTCATGTCTCTACCTCTTTCACAAAAGAGTACCGTCCTTCAAATTAATCTCAAGGACGCAGATAATAATAATAATAATAATGTTACAAAGGCACAGAAACTTCAGGAAACTAGATTCATACAATTTGGCACATTTTTCATCAATTAAATGTAAATTTGCCTGTCAAAGATACAATGAAACTAAGCAGGTCAAAATAATTTAGTTTCCAGATGCTTATCATTGTTTTTTTTTTCCGTGTGATCGTAAGATATGATTGTGAGGATGTGTCTGCATGTCTGTTACCAGACAGATTTACAAAACAACCCACAGCAGCGAGGTACAGAGATGTGTGTTTCTACACAGCGACCATTAAACCACAGTGTGATGCTCTTTTCCCATGCCAGCAGCCTCCTACTCTCTCTCTGTTGTTTGCAGAGTATTGTTCTGAGAATGTGCAAAAAATCCGCCATTGCCTCTCTGAGAACACTTTCTGTTTTTTTATCTTAATTGAATGTTTTACTGTTGTGGAAAATGTAAAATAATAAACAAAATAAATAAGTACAAAATAATTAAATACAAAAATAAATTAATGAGTATTTTATTAATAAATAAAGTACAATGCAAGTAAAGAGAAGATAAAGGAGAAGAAGAATAAGAAATAAAATTTTAATATGTACAAGTAAGCAACAAAGTGAATAAATAACTATGAATGTAATGAAAGTAAGTAAGCAAATGCATCAATAAATAAACATGTTGGAAATAAATGAATTCAATACTTAATAAAATATGCTTAAAATAAAAAAAATATGAAAAATAAATCCTTCCATTATTTTAAAAATCTGCATTTATGATCTAAAACTGAGTGGATCCATAATAGAAGATAACCTTATAATTGTCATAATGATATCAAAAATACGAAATATTAATCATGATATTAACTTCAATTTCTTTAAAGTGCCCCATTTTGCCTTTATGCCACTTTGCACACTCCTGCTGTCCTCTCAAGTAGCTTCAGGGGAAGCCACTTGAGATGTTTTTGTTTTGGATATTCAAAAATTATAAAAAATAAAATATATTTAAAGCATTTAAGCATTCCCCTCTATGAGATTTTAAAAACCATTCTGTCAGCGATAGTCAGTTTGTATTCACCATGAAGCACACTAATGAAGTAAAATGGCACCGTTTAACAGATTCAACCCCAAGACCATAAAGATACGCACTGCTGCATGTGGCTTTGTGCAGTACGTGATAATGACAATGTGGTGCGCTGCTCTTACCTGGGCCACACTGTACCACAACTCAGTTCCAGTCTGAGCCAGCATGGCTGACCAAGCATACCACCAAGGGTCCAGAGGAACAGCTCCTACAAGCCTGAGGAGAGACAAAGAAACCAACCCGGGCCTCAGTGCAGCGAGGCCGTACGCTTTTTTAGCAGGGGGAAGCCACAGCTGCAAGTATGCAAGAAAACAACAAAGATTAAACAGACGAGAGTGTATTAGCTTATTTCACTTTATACTGAAGAGATGAGAGAGATGAAAACATGCCTGCTTTTTGCAGTGCACTCTTAAAAGACTCCTAAATCTGTCCTAGCTTAAAAGCAGTTTCAAGAAATGTTCCATTGGTGTAGAGCCTTTTCATCATGTGAAGGTTCTTTACACTTTCAAAAGGCTCTTTATACCACATTTATGAAGCCCTCTATTTAAAGGCTTCTCAGGGAACCAAAGTGGTTCTTCTGCCTGTTTAAATATAGGGGTTTTTCAGGGGTTCTTTAGTGTTTTTTGGTTCTTTTTCATGACAGAGGGGCTCTTGTGTATGGCTCTTTAAAGAACCTTAACCTTAAAAATGGCTTTCTGAGTAGTACGCCTGCAGTTCAAGGAATTATGCCATGTTTACCTTATAATGGTGGACAGCAAAATGGATATTTCATATTTTTCAGTGGAGAAGTTGCGTCTCAAAAATGTGTCTGCCGGCAGCGGCAACGGGCAGTGTTCCACAGCGGTCAGTGGAACATTCTGTCAAGAGTCCAGTTACCTTTTGCCATCAGCCACAGAGGTATTTTTTTTTCCTGAAATGCAGGTGCTGAATACTTGATGTTCAAGACCATATGTTCATGTACAAGAAAACCCAAACGTCTGCTAAAACACCTATTAGACAGATTAACATCTGTTCAAAAAACATTTTAAGATAAATAATCTCTAACACCATTGCACTGCCCACAGGCAAGAACGCTACTGTGTTTCCAACAATGCTATCAACATGGCAACATTTACATGAATGCATGCCCACATCATTTGCGTACCATTGCTATGCCAATTCTGCTTTGAGGCACGGAATTCAGCATTAAGATTTTAACCCAACAAAACCATTTTGTTGCACACTTCATGAGGAATTATTATAAGTCCGACTTTACTTTAAAATTGCAATAAATCCTGTTAAATTAACATTTGTTTCATTCTCCTGTAAAGTTATGAGGTTTTGTTACGACTGTAATATGATATAAAACATGATATAAAAATATAATATAATATAATATAATATAAAGATTTTGAAACATTCTATATTCAAATCTTCTACCCAGTCTATATGTGTTACACTTTACAAACTCGAGCATCCCCAGTCCTGTGGCCAATTCTTCTTTCCGCCTAATAGGTGCTAGAATTCGTCTCCATTCTGGGTCACCATCTTTTTTACACAGCAAACAGCAAACCAGCCAATCACGAGAGACAGAAACTCAAGGCCTTTTAAAGGTCAGCCCCATGACATGTGGTGTGTGGTTTAGAGACAGAGACCACTGGAAAAAAAAGCAGAGAAGAACAGAGAAAAGCAATTCTTTCTAAAGGGTGGGGGCAGGTGGTTGGGGATTGATGCTACTGAAAAAAATGTGTCAGAAGCATGTAGATTAACTCTAATGTTTGGCTATGAGTCAGTGTGTTCTTCAGAATGGGAATTCTTGTAACTTACGCAGAGACACGAGCACTGAAAGAGCCTGCCGCTTTAGCTATGATCTCAATAGCAATGTACAACTCACTGCTCATACAGCTGGTTCACTGGAATTATTAGGCAATAATAAAACTGCCAGTAAGAGTTGCGATTAACAGGGCAGGGTGGCATGCAATACAACACTGTGCTGTATTTTAGTGAAAGACAAGGTTCGTTTTTTTCCACATGCCAAATCAAAGAACGAGTAAAATGCATAAAGATGCAGCATGAAGCAGGCGTTTCCCATTCAAAAACGTTTTTTTTTTTTTTTTAATTGTAAAATAAATAAATAAACAAAATAACACCAAAAAATATGAGATGTTAGGGTGTCTGTGAAAAGTATTTTGATAGTAGACTGCTAACAGGGACTGGTGCTAGTGGCAGATGTGGTTTAAGATTTTTTTTTCTTGTATGTCAGAGTTTCAGCCTCAGGCCCGCTATCCCCAGAAATACACACACAGCCTAGAGGAAACTGCATGTTAAAATCAACACAGGTGTCAGAATCTCAGCTTTCACTGATTTTTTATAAAGCTAAATGCTAATGGAAAGCAGTATAATACTTTACAATACTATCAGGGTGAGATACAGGCCTAGCCACTGTACCACAAAACATTCATGCTGTCCTGTTTAAATAAGTTATTGCTGACTTTTGTTGGGAAAATGTTAGACATGCACTCAAACATGACAGAATGTTTTTTTTCCAGCAAAAGTCAGGAATAACTTTTTAAAACATGCGTTATACATTAAACAGTATAGCAATAACAATACAGTAATAACTCTGAACCAGGGGCGATTTGTTCATTATGGGCAGTTGAGAGCTGCCAGAAATAACCAAACTGAAAAAGGTATTTTTCTACATAACTACTTTAGGTTTTTGTTTCAACGTTTATACTATGCCTGTAAAACTGTCTGGAGGTTTATTTACAACAAATAGAAGCTGTGGCTCTGGTGCTGCTCTGGAGCTGCAGCCAGGAGCTGGTTGCACATCGCCTGTAGATTCAAAGCACTGCCATTATCTCTGAATTATCCAATCAATAGCACAGAAAAACACTCAAGGAGCTGAAGAAAATGCCTCATGAAATGGTCATTGCTCACAAAATTAACACATTGCTTTTTAAATTATTGGCCACATTTAAAATCACTGGCCACGTTAAACAGTCCCTTTGCCAGGTTTAGCAAACATGGCTAACACTACGTAGCCTGCTGATAATGTTAGTTAGCTGTTTTTGTCATGTTTTGTTGAGAGTATCTCGTGTATTTGTTTGGTAACTCACACCCACAGGTTCAGCGGGCTAAAAGTTACCCACAAGGGAGAGCCATTAGCGCTTAAGTAGCTTTTGTGTGCATCATTATAATGGAGGGACCTGCATGAATAATATTTATGGAAAATTGAAGACTATGATTTGAGGAGCATCCATTTCATTAGGTAGGCTGCAAATAGTCACAGGTAAATAAGCAGCATAAATGCTACGGAAAGTAGTAACTTTACTGAAGGCCAAAGGTGCATAAACATTTCATAACAAATTGACATAAACCTACATAAACATTTATAAAGGCTTTTTCCAACAAGCGTCAGTCGTCATAACATTTGTTGAGGTGAGCTGACATCAAAAGCAACAAAAGTAGCCTTTGTGACAATTGATATTTGTTGGAATAAGTATTTATAAAAGTTTAAACAGATTTAAATCAGTTATAATAAAATACTTATGTAGCCTTATGAAAACTGTCCTTCAGTGAAATGTCACTGGAACATTGTATCTATCAGGGCAAGGCAGCGGAGTTTGATAAGAGACAGGGCCACTGTGTTAGAGTACTGAATAACAGCACCGCCCTCACAGTTGGCAAAACCATGCCTTGCCACTGCTCTGGACAGATAATGAAAATACAGGGTCATTATTTTTTTAATGGTCCAAATCAAAGCACAGCTAATATTATAATAATGCAGTGTGAATAATTAAAGGCATTCTAAAAACTTTATTAGATATAAACACATTACAGGCAAAGAAAGCGAAGGTCAGCAGTTATAGTGGAGGTGTTCCCTCCTTTAAAGGTCTTTGGTTAAGACACAAAAAACCAGGCCGGGCTTTCAGACCAGGCCTAAAGGAAAACCACCACTCCTCAGTGATGAATATTTCACCCTCCTGC
>JBBPCZ010000151.1:0-23641 GCA_037974445.1 Brycinus macrolepidotus | reverse complement strand
CCGTGATGTGGACACCAAGGAACTTGGTGCTCTGGACGATCTCCACTGAGGAGCCGCCGATGCTCAGCGGATAGTGATCACGTTGCGCTCTCCTGAAGTCAACAACCACCTCCTTTGTTTTTGGGTGGGACATGCAGCTATGGACTGTGCTGTGGATGTTGGTGATGAAAACTCAGACTGTGGAAGTCATTATTATACAAGTATCTAAAGATAAATTGAGTAATTGCCTCAGTTTTTATTAACAGAGTGTTTGTGTAGAAGTGCTAAAGTAAGCCTGTAACCCTGACATGAGAAAATGTAAAAGGTTTACACAAAGCGAAACTCCACACACAAACTTTTCATCAACTTCATATCATGACAAAGTATCTCCTTGTCTACTTACAAACACAAATTTGGTATGGATTAAATCTGAACTTTTGATAGAATCTTCTATTTATTTCAATGACATATTGAAAATAAAATCATATTACAGAATATAAGTACCCTTAGGGTTTAATGATAATATATAATTTGCTGATAACAGCTTCAACAGCAGTTCATTTTTTTGACAGAGTAGCTCGCTCTTGCTCTTTTCTATTTGTGCTTTATTTAAGTAATTTAATGACCTGAATAATAACTATCAGTAAACACAAATTTTAAACTATCCATAAGCCCTTCATAAGAGTAAGATTACTGTACAGTACTAATTATAGAATGCTTTTGTTATAACTGTGACATGCGAAGGATTAACCATTGTAACCAAACTTGCATTAAAATACCTCAGGTACTTTTACACACTCTCCACAAAGTACCAAAAAAGCAAAGGTCTTGTGCAACTGTGTTTTTCCACCACTTGTCTTCAGACTTAAGACTTCAATGCATACCCTTGACAATGACAAAAGTGGTGTGTGTGTGTGTGTGTGTGTGTATATGTGTGTGTGTTTGCAGGTAGGTGGGGGAAAATGATATGAGTGGCCGTGTTTGAACCTATGATCCTGTGAAAGGGCCTTGAGTGCATTAGCATTTAAGGTAATGTTTTGCTAGGCTAACCTATGACCTTAAGCCTGTCAAAGTCATGGCATCTAAGTGATCTTATGTTGGGGGAGGAGGTGTGTGTGTTTGTGTGTGTGTGTGTGTGTGTGTGTGTGTATGTGTGAACTAATAAGAAAGGGGTGATCACAGTTTTAGCCTCTTAAATAATTAAGTTGGTTTGGGGTGACTCTCATGTGCAGGCCCCTGGTGGCCCAGCATGAACACTACTGCCATGGTCCATTAGGGATGTGTTTGGAGGATGCACAGACAAATTAGTTTTCTCAGTAGTTCACACACACACATACACGCCAGTTTTCTTTTTTTCTTTTGCCTCCATGCTCACACCCTTTTTAGACTCAATTTTATTGCAATTCTCTTATGGTTGTATACTAGGTTGTGCTGCTACCCTAGTAGCACTAAAACGTCATAGGCTGCATGTTGACTTTGGATGTCTTAACTCTTGAACATCTTTTGAACAACAGGCAATATGTAGTTTCTGAGTTCCTGAGCTCAGCCCACAGACAGCCCCATGCAATGACACTGACTCCTATCCTGTTCCGGGAAATTTTAATATTGCATATTGAGGTCTGACAACTGATGCTGATGTTGAAATGCAATGGATTTGGTAGGATGCAAACATGACTTTTGACTTTTCCAAAACTCTTGGTCATTTGGGGCATGACAGGGTCTGAACACAGATGTATGTGGTCATAAATCAGAGGCAGGTTTATTGTTTATTGACTTTATTGAAATATTATAAAAGTGCCAATTTTAGTCATCTATTGAATTCTCCAATTCAGCTAGTTTAAAAAAATACTGATGTTCATAGAATAATCTATGACTGTTCCATTACTTGGCAGTGATAGCCTACTGGTAATGATGAGCATTATTTGGCAGGAGAATTGTTTACTGTGATTCAACGTTCCATTACCTGGACAGTTTCACTGCTGTGCTGAGAATGATCCACCACCCCATTAATACCTGTTCACTGGTGGTCCTGTGCGGGTCCTGACCATTGATGAACAAGGTAAAGGGGACTAACAAATAATGCAGAGAAACAGACGGGCTATCCTCTGTAATCTTAAACTACAAAAAGACACCTGTATGGTCAATGGAGCTGGTAAAATGTACAATGGGTGTAGATACAAGTTGGGTGTATCTAATGAAGCAGCTTGCTGGTTTAAATTAATGATAAACTAAGAAAACAAGGAAACAGTGGCTAAGAACTGCATGGCTACGAAGCAGAGAAAGTCAAGAACTACACAGACACTAATTCCAAAGGCAGCAAAACACAGGTGTGTGTGTGTGTGTGTGTGTGTGTGTGTGATTCTGCACAGGAAGTGGCAGGAGCTGAGAAGCAATCCGGAACATTTTGGAAGCTCCTACAGCCAAGCCTTCTTGAGGACAGATTTTGATGGTAAAAACAATTTAACATGGATCACTGTTACCACTTTTATGGTAAGCAGTAAACAGGAACTGTGATGAGTTCACTTGGCTTGAAGCAAAACCGCAGAGATGACCATCACCACTATGATTCAGATTTAGTCTGAGTTGCACCATTTTCTTTCTTTGGGTTTGATTATGTAATCTTCTGAGTTGTTAAGGAAGATAAGAATAGCCTTATCCCATCCTTTAAAACCACCTAAGCACAGTCTTACACACTATTAGTGGAATTGGGGGCGGGGGTACAGACCTTTTCCTGGAACTTGTGATATGTGTGTGACATTGCTTCCAGCTCAGAGCAGGACAGGAATGTCATGAAACAACACAGTTTTACAGTAAAGACTAGGATCCATCTGCTTGCAGACTCTACCACTGTGAGAGGAACTGCATAGCTACTGTATATACATAGCGGTGTCCGGATCATTTCTGAAAACTTATGTTTCAGTCAATGTAGTCCATAGAAAAGCTGCAAAAACTCTTTTTGTGATGTCACAACAATTAGTGCATACTTTTTTCACCTAGAAGAATTTTGCCCTGCCCATTCACAGTGAAGTTATAAGTAAAGTTTCAGGACAGATGGCTTTGTAAATTAGATATAACACATGAGTGCCGATCAGAATAAAGCTCATTTACCGTTAAAATGCAAACTACCCTTCTCTTTCTCAAGCATATGCATTTAAGGAACGGTTGTGCAAATGTGTGAGGGTCACACGAAAAGGTGGGTGGTGATCTATTATATCAATGAACTAGTTTGACAGCCATGGTCAGTTTTTCATTTATTTGCATTAATTTTCCTCCCCCATAAATTTGCAATATTTTTATTGGATTTATTTAGACTTCATATTTTATATTGTTCTGGTCTCTGTGTCTCTGTGTGTCTGAGCAGTCATAACATAAGCAGTTTCCTCCGGTATCAGTAACGTTTTCTGATTCTGATTCTGATTATTGCACTGCATCTTTTAAAAGTTTAGCTATGCATAATTTTGACAAGAAGCTTTTAGTAAATCGAAAGTTGAAATAAATTGAATTGTGGCTGCATAATGCAATCGCATAAAGGACCTTTTTTTTTTTGCAAAGTGTGAGTGTAAAGGTTTTATTTGTCACATGTGAACACACCACAGCACACATAATAAGTACACTTCCACAGAGAACACACATCTGCACATTTTAATAAACAATTACTGTTTATTTACTAAATTTAACAAAGATAAATAAACCATAAATGTTATGGCTTTTTATGCCATTTTATATTTTGTCTATTCTTTCAGCATGCTCAACTGAGCAAATAGTTAGAAATAGAATATTTAAGTTTCTTCTCTAGAGAGGATGATCATGATTATTCACTTAGAAAATTAAAAACATACATGGAGTGTTCAGACTTTTACATACAACTGCATCATACAAAGTTAGAACCAAAAAACCTTTTGAAGGTAAGGTTTATGCATGGGTTTCACTTTATAGTAAGTGTCTGTAATACTACTGTGTAGTAACACATTAACAATGCATGCAACAACTATGTTAAGACTGGTGAACAAACAAACGAATGGTTACAGATGGAATACAGTAGTGCGGCTTCTGAAATTACACATATGTATTAACTTCAGTTTTTATTCATGGACATATAATTCTGTGTACTAATAATGTAACAATAAGAGGGATATGTGCGTTTTGCATGGTGCTGATTAACACATATAAGCTTCCATTACCTGTTAGCTAGATTAGCTTCTCTCTGGTGCAAAGGTAAAAGAGCTTCACCACACTATCACTTTAATGAACATCAAGAACATTTAACAATGTCTGGCACCAAGGCCCCACGATGCTTCTCAGTGTAGGAGTGCTGATCTAGGTTCACATTTCTCTCCTATTTACTAAAACCTTACTGAGGAATACAGATCCTGGGTCAGCTCTCTGAGAAGATGAATATGCGTGTCAGGTTTGGAGCAATGATTATGATGATAATACTGTGCATATGTGTTCGTTTCTCAGTGTATTAGCTAGCGAACTGTAACCTCTTGGACTGATTGGCCATGTCACTGATAGCTGATGGAGAGTCCCCTCTCACCCGCCGACTCGTCACCTGACTAAATGAACATCATCTGTCATTTTTTGTGCTCTCTCTCTCTCCTCCTCCTCCTCAGTGCTCTCTCATCCTCTGGGGCAGCTAAAGTCTCGTTCAGCCTGTAACCTCTGGGGTCAGATTGAATACACGCACTTATAAACACCATCTATTATTCACGAGCAGCTGCAAACGGATCTGCAGCCCTTTAACGGGAAGGCCAGTCTGTCAAAGTGCCATGTCCATTCATCCGTCCATCTATCCCTTTATCCATCCATCCGTCTTTCCTACCATCCATCCACTCAGTAACAAATGCAGCAACATGCTTGGTATGATGTAGTAAAGCCATGATGTCTAGCAGATCAGTGTGTCAACACCATGGTCTGTATGTTGCAATACCCAGCTCTTGTTTCAGGTCCATTCCATGCAGATATAACCTGTTACCTGTTTCAGGTGAGTGTTTAGCTACTGTCTCTATTATCTTAGCACATATAGCAACAGAGCTGTACTTGTACATTGTCAATGCACTGCATCCAGCAGTACTTCAGTAGAAGTAAAGGTTCCACTTGACATTGTGTCTCTAATAACTGTGTAGTAACACATTAACAGTGTGCAACATTAGTGTAACTACTGGTGATGTATTCACTGATACAACTGGATTATAGTAGTGAATCCTGTTTAAATGCAGATGTTTGACAACTTTTTTCAAGTGATTACATTCAGATACACATAAATAATTACATGAGGAAATACTGAAGTTAAAACATGTGTAAATACATAAGCTGTACTACTGTAATCCAGCTGTTACAGTCAATACATCAGCAGTAGTTACCTTTTGCATATATTATTAATGTGTAATGACACAGTTATTAGGAACACATCAAGGATGATCAAAGTAAAATGATCATTTGCACATTTGAAAAGTACGATTCTAAGTACATGAAACAAAGTAAATAATTACTAGCCACCTCTAGAGATCATGCTTCTAGCCAGTCTCGCTTTGCTTTGAAATCAGTGCCAAAAACTTGCTCATTCAGATTTTTTTTATCACATCGTCCCCTTTGCTCCCATCCCTGAGGGAAATGATGTCATGTGTCCACATTAAATACATTCTCCATGGCTTTATTGCCTTCAAACGCTGAGAGAATTCCCACTGAACAACACAAATGTATTATCTGTCCCTTATTCACCATTGCACTCATTAAGCGCAGTTAATGCTGCCATACAATGGCTGCCTTTCTGTCCAGCCAGCCAAGTCATGTGTGCTCCGGTCCTCTGGTGTTTGACTTTTAATCCATTACGTTCCTCTGTGGACTTATGATCATCCACTGTGATGCACTAATGCGTACAAACTGCTGGACGCATTAGTGGTCCGACTGCATTCAGTTTGGAAGAGGAAAATCAGGTAAAAAAAAAAAACTAGACGCTTCTTTTTTAGATCCATATTTACTGATGCAAAACATGTGCAACAAATGTTCACTATTGCTGAGAACACAGTCTTATACTTTTATGGTGCTTTTCTTGGTGCTCCAAACCAGGATTACAGTGTTTCACAATTGTTCACGTATTGTTATTACAGCCTGGCACACAGTTCTCAGGATGTGGAGCTCAGGCCTCTTTTACTTTTGCCATTAGAGCCAAAGTGTATGCATATTTCCCTGGACTTCACTCCCATTACAAACTGCTGAAAATGTACGTCAGTGTGCAAATACTTAAACAGCGCATGAAATCATTGGAATTTTCAACAGAAGTGGGTTGCGGCCTATGTATGTGACGAACAAAGTGGTGCCATCATAAAAGCTAAACCACTATATCTAGAGATGAATATCACTGATTTCCCTACTCGAGAACAGCAGTTACATTGTTTAGCGTGCATTGTAAATCTGTAACTACACAGCTATTAGAGACACATAGCACAAGTGGGACCAAAAATTCCCATGATAAATGTCTCTGGTGGGCAGGTTTGCTTACTAACTCTGTTAAAACAAGGTAAAACAGACTTTTAGATGCTTTGGCAATATTTTAACATGTCAGTTAACCACATCTGGCTCATTAAGTCTGCAAACCAAGAGTATTTTCATGCACAGTGCTTATTATCTGGTCAGACTAGGTCATATTACCATTTAATATCAACTGAAATGACTCACCTTTTAAAAAACAGAGGTGTCTGTGTGCTAATGGTCCTAATGTTGAGGTCGACCAACAGACGAAACGCTGACATTTTTGCAACTAGCAGCAGGCATCTTCTTAATATTTTTCCTCCTCTGAAGCCACGTTGAGCTGCTCATCTAACCTCCAAATACCTCCAAAAGAACATCGGATCTACTGCCTCTCTAGAAGTAAATGTCCATTTGTGCATTCAAAGTGTGTGTTCTAATATATATGACCATTTTTATTATCATTAGATGTAGGCACTAGATCATGTTTTTTAGTAGGAAAGAAACCTTTTCCCCACAATTTTGCATACAAAGACTCCTCACGTAAACACAGAGAAGAGACTAATGGGCTTTTTTCATCTTTGGAGAATGTTGTTAACTGGTGATTAGCTGAAAATTACAATTATTACAAACTGCCTAATAATAACTAGCTGTATATTTTGTAGATTCTGTTACCAGATTTTGTGAGAAGATTATGGAAAAATCAGGGAAACCAAAGAAAATAAAATGTGTGCAATATACACATACTGTTAGAAATGAAGTGAGCATTTTATTCGATCAAGCAAATCTTACACAACAACAGTTTTGTTTTTTTTATGTAAAGCATTTTTATTGTTTCAAGTCAGTTTTATGGAAACAAGCTGCTAGCATTTTAGCACTGGCATCTTGTCATGTCTAAATCTTCCTGTGCCAAAATCAGACTTTCGGTCTCGTTAGCTTCCAGTTTCATAAACATTCTTGGAACATTGCAAACAATATCTATGTATTTCTCATAGAATAATGGGGCTCTATATTGGCATTAGTTACCCCGCTGCTAAACACCATAGGTGCCCTTTCTGAGCCCCAGTTCTGGCCCAAGAGCAAATTTACATCTAAATATGGTGGTCAAAAACAAAACCAAGCTCCATGACAGTGCTAAGGTCAGCAGAAAAGAAGTACTGTACTTGTTAAACATTTCTTTTGGTCCAAACTAGCAAACGATGGAGAAACCACATAATTCATACTTGTCTTCATACTTCCCTTTACATTGACCCTCTTTATCCTCTTTACCACCCACCTTACCTCTCCCACCCACCCACACAGCAGAGTCAGCTTAAAGAGACGCCTGCCACTAATGAGTTTAATCATCCGCAATCAGACCAGGAGCATACAGAAGTCTTCAAGGAAGGGAGGGAGAGAGAGAGAGAGAGAGAGAGAGAGAGAAGGAGAGAGAGATTTGCTTTGGCCAAAGAACAAATGCATGGCTCAAGGGCTTAATTAGCTCCACAGCCAGGAGAACAAGGATGAGGGGAGAGAGGACAGAAACAGAGATAGTCTGAAACATGGGTGGGCCAGTGAGAGATCAAAGAAATGAAGCCAGTAAGGATGAACTAAAAAGTGGACATCACAATAATGCATTGGAGTAGACATCTGAACACCTCTTCTCATATGTTGTTTCATCAAGCACATCATCATCACCCCCAGCCCCCGACCCTAACACACACAAACACACACGTTCTCCTTCATGTCATCCCTCATAAATGCTACATTCATTACAAAAGATGTATTTTGTTTAGAAGGAGTTGAGGTAACGTTAGCCAGGTTAAACCAAATGAGGCTATGTTAAGGAAGCTGAACTTTAACATATCAATAAGTGAACTGAGGAGCAGCTCAGCCTCTATAAAGCAGTTTCTTTTCCACTGTCACAGAATGTTATATGGGTGTGTCCATCCGGATTTTTATTTTCTGCTCTTATAGAGTTTTTTTGGACAAAAATAGGTATTCCCCATCTAACAGAAGCCCTCCTGGAGACATATAAATTAAAATGAGAGGCATCATTAAGATTATGTCATTGAATTCACACTATAATACCAAACACAAACAATAATATTTTCCGCATTCTCTCATTCTTGCAGCTTTCTCACAGTTTTCCAGATTTCCCTCATAGCCTCTCTGAGCGGCATCTCTTCTATATAATGCAAGAAGCTCTGCCCCCCAAGTGTTTTTGCCACAGCATCGCGTGAACACACTCCGTGCACACGGTAGTCACGCTAAGTGCGGACATCCAGCACGACATCAACCCAATCGCTTCCACATGTCACACTCGTCAAGAGCGAGCAGTTGGATTCCATTAGTGGGCCTACTGTAAGGCAGCGGAGGAGGGAGGTACGAGGTTAACACAAACTAGAATGGGCCCAGTAGTCTGTGGTTTAGAGGGTAGATATATATATATACTGTGCATGTTTAAGGAACCATTGCTTCTCCTTTGCACAAGCTATTGTGACATGGACCTGTACAAACACACATTTACAGGGAGCAAAACTTGGCCCCCTCGGACCGCAACAGCGGCTAACTCAAAACAGACCAACTCGCTCTTCTCTCTCTTCTCTCAACTTCTTTTTCTTCTGAACTTCTTTCAACACCTGTTGCTACACACTTCCTGTTCAGCACTAAGTTCTCACGCCAGAGCCACCGAGGCAGAGCGACGAACAAAGAGCAGCGGTAATTGTACAGTCGTTGCGGCTTTCGGTTACTATAAAGTAAGTGCAGCGAGACTGAACTAAACCAACTGATAGAGGAGGGTTCTGATTAGGATGATATTAACCCGTTCCTGTACAACAACTAAATTTACTTTGTCACTGATTTGGGCCGGATCTGTGACTTTTTGTACACTTATACCATGGATGAAAATGTAACAGTTCCCATTTGAAGGTTTGGGAACTCTTTCATTGATTAACCATTGACTGACCTTTAACAGGACAAATGGACAAATCGTTAGTTCATCAGATCCTGATCATTTACAAATGTTTATAAATTACATCTGAACGTCTAATCACCTAATGTAAAACACCCCTGTCAGTGACATAAAACCAGTGTGTAGTTTCTGCACCCATGTCGCAGTCCTTCTACCTCTTCTCTTTCTTCACTTTCTTGATTTCAGCCCAGATTTTCCTCTCAAACAAAGTATTTGAATCTGCAATAAACTCTTAACAACATCTGTACAGGCATTGTCTAAAGAGAAACTACAATGCCATATTGTTCAGTCTTCACTTTGGAAAGGTCAGACATCAGCATTCAGCACTTGCAGTCAACAGTTTTACTTTCAGCTACTGTAAAAATAACTAAAGAACATATAACTGTTAACACATTTGTTAACAGTTATAACCTTATACATGAGTTATTTAAATATTATGCCATAATATAGTGTGTCATTATATATATATATATATAAAAAGCAAAGCTTATGTCACTATTGAAAAGTGATATATCTCCATAACTGACAGTGAGGCATTGGTTAATGGTTTATTAATAAAGTTATTATAAAGTGTTACTTCGTTCCTTTCATTACATGTAATTTTCACAATCTAATCTAGAGTTTGCTACAATACATTAAGTGACAAAACTCACTTTATAGTCACATAGTTTAATGAATTTTATTTAAAATGGCTTCACATCTATTTTCAGGCAAACCTATAGAGCAGAACTAATAGAAGTTTTATCTTTCAGATATGGACCCTAAAGAGTTAAATTACATAGAATGGACATGTTGCTATAATGGGCCTACCATCTCACCCAACAAAACACAGTATTTGAACAAAATGAAGTATTAAACTAACTGAATGATTATAGCAGCAGTGTCTCTAGCTCTAGCATATATGGCACACAGATGCACAACAGATGCAATGAACAAATAACAAATAAGCGTACAATAAGGTAATTAAATTCCTAGTCATTTAAACAGGGACTATAGAGTATGGTCGAAACTGACCAGAGAGGAATTGTGAAGCTATGGAACTGGACTGCTGAATTGAACAATTGTTCACTATTAATAGTTTGTGGCATAAAAGAAGACACAGACAGAGAGATACAGAAAGATAGAGAGAGTGTGCACGCGTATAAGTTGCTGGAGCAGCGGATGAACGAACTGCCAGAACCACAGAAGCTGGACCACCCAGTGCAGTGGCAGAGCACTGGCCCATGATCAGTGCCTGTGTGTGTGTGTGTGTGTGCACATGCCCACAAGAGATGTCTCACACTCCAAATGTGGCTGCTACAGGGGGTATACATGCCCATGGTGTGTGTGTGTGTGTGTGTGTGTGTGTGTATGAGTGCCTGAGAGAGAGAGAGAGAGAGAGAGAGAGAGAGAGAAGAGGGGACTTTATGTTTGCGGAGGCTGAGTATTTTTAGCCAGCGGTTTCCCTCAGAAATGTACCGTGTCCGGGTGGTAAAAAAGAGGATATTTCAGTGAGATGTGTGGAGTTCATTGGTAAAAGGAGTTCTTTGAAAACATTCCTTAAGAACAGGCCCATGCCAAGCCATATATATATATATATGTATATATATACATCAGCCATAACATTAAAACCACCTCCATAATATTCTGTAGGTCCCCCTTCCCTCCCCCCACTACCAAAACAGTTCTGACCCGGCATGGACTCCACAGGACCTCTGAAGGTTTGCTGTGGTATCTGGAACCAAGATGTTAGCAGCAGATCCTGTCCTGTAAGTTAGAAGGTGGGGTCTCCATGAGGAATTTGGAGGCCAAGTCAACATCTTGAACTCTTTGCCATGTTCCTAAACCATTCTGCACAGTTCTATTGCTCAAGTATGCACTGCAGGTACTTTTTCCAGTGGACAGGGGTCAGGATGGGTACTCTGACTGGTCTGTGGCTATTCGGCCTTATAGACAGCAAGCTGTGATGCACTGCGTGTTCTATCACCTTTTTGTCACATCCAGCATTAATTTTGTCAGAAATTTGTGCAACAGTAGCTCTTCTGTAGGATCGGACCAGACGGGCTAGCCTTCACTCCACACGTGCATCAGTGAGCCTTGGGCATCCATGACCCTGTAGCCAGTTTTCTTCCTTGGACCTCTTGTGGTAGACTCTACAGAGGCTTTAGAGATGCTTACTGCTTGGTCATTGCTGATTTCCACCAGTAGACATCTCTTCTAGAACTCCCCTTCTTACATGAAGCCCCTAGGCTTGGCTGAGCGTTTTCTTGGGATCTTAGTATCTCAGGGACGGAGGGCTGTGGAATCACAAAGATTCACACTTGTTCTCCTGGTGATAAGGGGCAAATAGTTTTAGTTATGGTGTTCTCAAGTTGAGATGACAAAAAAATCTGTGCGGCTGATCGCTTTAGAATTTAAAACCTAACATTTAATAGTAAGGTCTGCAGCATCAGCCTCAAGCATTTCTCCATCTACATAAATAAAGGTAGAAATGCCAGTTGGAATAGCTCTTCTGTCCCTAACACCTTTCCAGTCGTGCTCTAGATAAGATTTAGACAAGTCCAGTCATGGTCCAAATTAATTTGATATCTGTTGCTGAAATCTCAAATAGCATATAGTATTTACAGGACTTTATAGCATAAATGGTATTGTTGTTAAAACAAAAAAGCATAATTACAATGTCAACGCTGATTTATGCAAAAGTTTTGAAACTATCTAAGTGAAAGGGGAACAGACATAAATATGATATTTTTCTACCAATTTTAGTGTACCCTTTTTATGTATTTTTATGTATTTAAACATAATATGCCATACCTTTTGCACACTTTGCTTTCAGATATGTTAAATTAGCAAATAAACAGTAACTATGCATTAAGTGTTTTATGTAGAAGCGTGTTAGGGTGTGGGGAGCCCAAACTTTTGCATGTGGCTGTATGAGTGTGGTGATGTGGCAAATACATGAGCACAGTAGTAAAATGAATGAAGTGTAGTGATAGAACCAACCTGTCTAGGGCGTTTCTCTGCCTTTTGGGGCAGCTGGTGGCCTGGTGGTTAGGGAGTTGCACCTAGAAGGAAGTGGGTTTGAATCCCAGGACTACCACTGGCACCACTGAGGTAACTTTGAGCAAGTTACCATGCCCACACACTCCTCGGGAACTGTGTTGGTGGCAGCCCACTACTTCACTTGGTGAATGGGTTAAACGCAGAGAAGAATTTCACACTGTTCACACTGTGTGCTGTGGTGGGGTGTGTTCACATGTGACAAATGGACACTTCACACTTACATTTCACAAGTGTGACAATAAGGACCACTAAAATAAATAAATAAATAAATAAATAAATAAATAAATAAATAAATAAAAATTACATTACATTACATTTTATGGCGCAGTCTAAAAATGATTAAATATTTAATTGTGTTTAGAGGTAAACAGTTACATAAGATCAGTACTTTTCTCACCGAGAGCCAATGATTCCTATGTAGGTTAAATGTGTTCAAGCCATTGGATTCGAGTCTATGTTAAATGTGTGAAATTCCAAGTAGACTGAATTTTGTTACATGTGAGATGAATGAAGAAGTGAAGGCTAACTTGGAACAAATGCAAGAAACACAGTGCATGTGGCTAGCTTTACACCTCACATCAGCAACAATTTGAAGAGAAGCAGCTGATTAATTCCTTTGAATCAAATGTTGCATGTGCACACCATTTGCTCTTACTTTTACAAATCCCAAAATACATCTTTCAGAAAGGTCTTGAGGTTAGTTTTCATTCTAGGGGCATTAATTTCCAGCAATTACTGAGGAACCTGACAAGTGATAACTGACCGTTTGCAAAATAATGTCTCTCGCAATCACACTAACCACATCACATTTGAACTACTTCCTTCCTCAAGCAGCTCAACTCTTTAATAAACTAAAGTAAAGTAATACTTTGACAAAGACTATACCAACATTTCTCTACAGTATTGTGAAACACTGATCTCCAACATAATAACAATTTAAACATGAAATGAACAAAATCTCATTTAGGCTGTGTGTCAGGAGAGACCTGGACATGGGTTATTAATGATGACAGCATACACATCTTATTCAGTGTTATTTTAATTTTATCTTGGTTGAGGGCTGGCTTGGCAGCAGATTCTTTATTTGCATTGCCCGGTTTCCCAGACAAGGCATGTGTATCCAGTTGTTCCTTTCCAACCATGTCCGACAATGATTTTTCCACTCTGCCACAAGCCTTCAGTGTCTCGTCTGTTATTCTCGGTTGATTCAATCTTTAAGCATAAGAATGAAAGTGACTAAAAAGCTGAAAACATAGACATCAGCCAAAAGAAACCAGGGAAGCATGATGATATCAGAATCATAATGATATCAGCAGATAACTGCTTTAAAAAACATTATTGGCATTGGGCCAATGTTGACCAACGTTTCAAACCGTTATTTGATGATGTAGTTATTGCACTCCACAAAAGCAGAACATTGGGACACTGGGTTACTGTGGTAAAATGTCTGCATTTCATTAATGTCACTGCATTTGGAACCTCACAGAAATAAATGTTAGATTTCTTTGCAATACAAACTCTGTAGCTGAAATAAAAATCGCCTTGGGAATGAGGAATGTGCTTAATTCAAAGACATAAGGAAAAACTTCCTCTCAACTGAGAAATGTTCTCTTTTAAGTTGAAGAACGGTTGCTGAAGAGCTGTTGTTGAAGAACTGTGTGTGTATGTGTGTGTGTATTATTATTATATTAAGTATTTTTGTAAATATGATTTGTGAGTACAATAAACAAGTACTGTTGTCATGCTGCTGACGACACACTTGCAGGAGTTGTAGTAGTTGATTCAATCAGAGAAAAGAGGCAGAGCTCAAACAATCCACCACAAAAATGCCTGTGCTGGCTCCGTAATACTGTGTTCACTATAATAGTCCAGTCAGTTTTCACTCACACTCGATCACATAGAGAAACGAGGGGAGTACAGGAGGCTGTGAATTCACACGGCTTGGCCTCACATTGATGTCACTTCAGCTTGGACAAGAAAAAGACTCAGAACTCTCACACAAGCCCACCAACTCCTCACAGACACAAAGGGGAATAGACAGTGATATCCAGGTCTGGCTGGGAGGGGGAGAAATATGCCCAGGCTCAGTATTCCACGGACCAGGATGGTCAGGGGCATGGCCTGGGACACGGGTGTGACAACTGGCCATTGTCCATGGTAAAGAAGTGGTGAATCAGAAAAAATAGTTTTCTAACCTCCCGAATACCACTTTGCCCCCTCTATCATTAATGTATTTTTTTTAAAAAAACATTTTAGACCAAAACTTGCCTTAAAAGTATGGTTAAACAATGTCCACTTCATATTATATCTTTCTGTGAGGTAGCTTTGGACATCTAGTTCCTATTACCACATTGGAGAACAATTCTGACTCTGCAAGTTTCTGAGGAATGAAGTATTTAACTTCCAAACCAGTTCCCTACCCAACCGCCCTCTGCGGACCTCTTTGTACGGGGGGCAGGACCATTTTCCTGGTCCTCTGTGGGCTCCCTTTTGCTTTTGGGGTTGGGAGGGTGGCTGTCTCTGGGACATGTGGCTGGGGATCCTTGTGTCTTGTGCCCTCGCGGGGGTGTGGTGCTCCTGCACTCGCAGCAGCGTTAACTACCCTCCACTTCCGGTGACAAACCGGTTTACATTTAGACACACATACAAGGGCCCAAAAAAAAAAAAAAATACTATGAATTTTGTTATTTTGATTTATTATGTAAAATTTGTTTGAGTGTTTGTATTCTGAATTTTTTTTTTTTTCCCTCAAGGCTATAGAAACAAAGAATTTCGATTTCTGTTATAATATTTGTGTCTTGTTTCTGGTTGTTTTTTTTGGTTTTTTTTCCCTCTTTCACTGTCTTTTTCTTCTTTAATGTGGTGGGAGGGGTAAGCTCGGAGCGGCTTCAATGTTTGTAAAATGAAAAATGAAACCACAAATTAAAAATAAAGTTGTCCTCCAAAGAGGGGGGGTGGTGGCGGGCAAAAAAAAAACAAAAAAAACTTCCAAACCAGTTTGTCTATATTTTAACAATTTCATTATGCAGAAAGTCTTAAAACAAATTAGTGTGATGCTAGCTACTTATGGTCCAGCTTGATATTGACTGCCAGGGAGTTTTTGTCCTTGTATTTTAACTTGTATGGTTTGCCTGTCCTACTAATCCTAGTTTTAAATTAATTTCCTTATGAGTAATAATGTTTTCCTTAAGAGTTCATGTTGATTTTCCAGTAACAACCTGGGAGTGCACTAGCTGTTTTATTATAACAATGACGTTTTTGTATATGCATGACTGTATTTATCCTTTAGTAGTAGTAGTAGTAGTAGTGGCCCCTTATAGTCATGCGTGAACACACCACAGCGTGTGTTCACAGTGTGAACAGTGTGAAATTCTTTCTCTGCATTTAACCCATTCACCAAGTGAAGCAGTGGGCTGCCACCAACGAGGGGCACCCGGGAGCAGTGTGTGGGGACAGTACCTTGCTCAAGGGCACCTCAGTGGTGTGACTATCAGTCCAGGGATTCGAAAGCATGACCTTCTGATCTCAGGGCGAACTCCCTAACCACTAGGCCACCAGCTTCCCCTATGCAGGACTTCTGAAAGAATATTTGTAAGCCTGAGTGATTTTTACAAATCCTGCTTGTTACACTCCTCTCCAATTCCTGCAGGATTCCTTCATAATTCCTTCATGCGGGACTTTTTTTGTAATGGTTCTTACACTAGTTTTAATAGTATTGTGTGTCTATCTATCAATCTATGAGGAAAAGGCATCCATTTTAGAGCACAGGGAGATAAGAGGTGTACACACAAAGGTCTACTCAGTGCTGTTTGCATTTTGGTTTAGCATGAGAGCAGGTTGGGCAGCATAGTACGAAGGTCCTGAGTTTGATTTCTGGCTGAGGTGTCCGAGGGTCCTTTCTATGTGGAGTTTGCATTTCTTCTCATATCTGCGGGGGTTTCCACCATGTTTTCTGATATCCTCCCACAGTCCAAAGACACGCCTGTCATCTAAACGGGCGATGCTAAATTGTCCCTAGGTGTGATTGTGTTTGCCTGTGTGAGTGCCCTGCGGACTAGTGACTTGTCCAAGGTGTTTCTCTGTCTCAGTAAATGAGCTAAACTGAAAATTAGTCTGATTTTCTCCATGTGAGTTTCTTCAATCCTTAGATATAACCCACTTGCTATCAAGTAAGCCAATAAAGCTTGCCTCAGCAAGAACAGATGTGGTTTTGGCTAAAAAGACATTTATCACTTTCGGTCTTGAATAGCTGGGCCTTCCTGGACCTGAAAAAAAATTGTCTGAAAGAAAGTATATTTGAAAAAATGTGGTTATTCATGTCACTTTTTATTTGTCATTTTTGTTTCTCATTTAGAAGAAAACAGTTTTGTGTGTATAAATAAGGTTCACCTTTGTTCAAAGACATAAGTCTTTTGTTCAGGATTTTAATAGACAAAAATGTCTCATTTTTGAACAGTTATTAAGAAACAAATATTTTCATCAATGCTAACCTGCCTTGCTAGTAGTCAAGTAAAGCTAATCTACAAGTGCAGTAGTAATGCTGATCTGAGTACAGTAGTAAAGATAATCTAATTTACTAAGTCTCTCTCATAATCAAACTAAGAACTTTTCTGTTTTTTTTTTTTTTCAATTTGAGCTCCTTTAGTCCTCATTTAAAACCCCACTTGCTATCATTTTAGCCACTATGGTTCAGGTCAGCAAGGTTTTGGCTAAATGTGTCAGAACGTTTACAGAGACCACATTTAATTTTTATTCCAGTATGTTAAATTCAGCAAATAAAGAGTAATTTAGCAGATGTGTATTCTTGTCAACAAATTTGCATTTGACTGAAGATTTTGCATACATCAGAAAATGAGTTTTACTGTATATGAATAGTAATGAATAAATGAATGGAATTAGTGGAAATTACTTTTAAAATGTACTCATTACAGGCTTTTAGTGATGCAAAGATGAGTCTTTTGAATTTCTCACTTTGCTTGCCACTTTCCACTCTCTCTCTCTCTCTCTCTCTCTCTCTCTCTCTCTCTCCCTCTCTATTCCCCTGGCAGATTACTGAGCTGCAGGTTGAGACATGATTCAATTTGATCTTCACATAGTGTTCACAAACATAGAAAAATATTTGCCATCAGTGCTGATCAAATTATGTTTGTGGAGATGAGGAGATAAGCATGTTTCTATAATAGTGTTAATTCCACAGAAGGTCCTAAAGAACCAATCACAAACGATGTCCATTACAGCATGTTACTCCTTGGCATTAGTAAGCAGTCATTTGACATACCTGGTCTCAGTGAGATGCTGTGCATGCTGTTGACTGTCTCAGTCAGTTCTCTTTGATGGAAAGGGACTTGCCAAACTACATTCTTGAAAAAGAGCATGCATACGGTATGCATATGGAAAAAACATTAATTGGTACGGATTATTCAAAGGTTTTTTGACATTTAAAAAGGTTCTTCACACTCACACATCTCATTTTCAATGTAGACTCATCCATTAAGAAGTTCTTCAGAGAACCAAAAGTGGTTATTCTGTGGTATCAACAGAGCCATGGAAAGATTTGGATGTTTCCCAGGTGTTGTGCTTTTCAGTAATTACTTTATCAGTTGGTACAATTTCTCTAACCTATTGTACCAATCCTATAGACATGACTAGTGTACAAATTATTGGGAATATGTCTTCCACCAGTCAAGACTTTAGCCACTCCGATGGAAATATAAACAAAAGATTGCTTTTTTACATTTTATTTTAGCCTTTTATTAAATTTTAATATTAAACACTAAAACATGTTTACTTTCATGACAAGTAACATAAACCTACATAAACATAGTAAAGGCTTAATCTAACAAGTAGCTGCTTTAGACAATTGTGATGTCATTTCACCTCAAAAAGTTCTATGACAATTGACTTTTGGAAGAAGGCTTTATATAAGTTTATATAGGTTTATATCAGTTGTCATTAAAAGTTATGTGTGGGTCATAAAGCCTTCTAAATACTGGACTTCAGTGCAGCATCTTTGTGGTATCGAACAATGCTAGCCAAAGTAAAAAGTGGGACTAGCTAGTGGAATTTGGTGACACTCCTGAAACTCTAACTACATATTACATGTTGGCCTTGAGTGAGGAATCATTGTCAGTTTTCTGTTTAAAGCAATGGCTCACAGTTTTACACACTTCTTCCCTAACTCCAAATCTAGTCAGTCAGGGAAGACATGTCCAGTGTCTGAAGTTTGCTTCTATAAATCTAAAGAAGTAATGGAAGCTTACTGACATGACTTTGGCATCGTGAAAGTGCATACCTATGTCAACTGCGTCAAGCTACAGTAGCTCTTCTGTGGGGTCAGACCAGAAGGGCTAGTATTGCTTCTACCACTTTTAGTAGGTACTGACCACTGCATATCGGAAACACCCCAGAAGACTTGCTGTTTTGGAGATGGTTCAACACGGTCATCTACCCATCACAGTTTGGCCCTTGTAAAATCCTCAGATCCTTACGCTTGCCCATTTTTCCTGCTTCCAACACATCAGCTGTTCACTTGCTGCCAAATATATCCCATCTCCTGACAGGTGCCATTGTAACTGGAGAATCTGTGTTACCCACTTCACCTGTCAGTGGTTTCAGTGTTGTGGCAGAATAGTGAATATCTTATTCAGAACTATATTTTGCACAATAACACAATGCATATTCCTCTATGCCATAAATGTGTTATGTTTCAAAATTTTTGTCTCACGCCTTAGGCAGAGTATCCATAGCCATTTCATGTCATAATTTTGAGGTGAGGTAGTTTATAGATAACTCTGGTTCCATTCACTACCACTGTGAACAATTCTGACTAAATCTCTTTAGAGTGGAGCATGTCACACCAAACCACTCTGAGTTACTTTGTTTACATCATAACCTTATAATTATACGGAAATGTGGAAAAATCGGTGATGTTTTCCTTTAATATGGTGTAAAGGCATCGGCCTTTTTTGGATCTGTTGAGTTGTGTGGTGTATTGTAGTTGTTTTCCTGCTATTTCACCCCATATTGTTTTCATTTTGGTGAATCTCACCGATCTTGCGGTTGGCACAGGTGTTTGAGTGATCTGGGCCATCTCTTGCTCTCCCAGCTCTTTCATCAATGTCAGTCTCTCTCGGCCCACCCGTAGCCCTCGCCGCCCTGACAGCGCGTCCCCTAACCAGGACCAGACCTCTGTCTTGCCCTCCCTCGCTTACTCGCTCACTCCCTCCCTGATTCTTTCTCTCTTTCCCTCCCCTCCCACTCTCTTCAGTTCTTCTACACAAGGCCTACAGTACATTTGAAAATCATTTATTTTGCTTTGGTTTTCTCCTGTCCTCCGCCCACCACTCCATTACTCCCCCCTCCCCCCCATTCTCCTTGATCAGAAATCACTGTGGTCTGGAACTGGTTTTAATGCGTTAGCCATAGCGTGCAGCTGTCTACTGGGGACACTTTGCACTTTCAGGCGTTTTATTGCCAATGGAAGCCTGAAAGAGATCAATGTACGTTTAATGTAAGATTGCATTAAAAAGTTTTGTTTTTATAAAACAGCAAAGCTTTTAACTGCTGCTCTTGTAAACTCAGCCGTCGTCTCCAAACAGGAAGTGGCAATTACCTTGTTTTTCCTTGCTATGATAAAGCTCCCTTTAATGAGGAGGTGGGAGGGGGGAACCAAGTAAGCAGTAAAATGACTGGCCATTGTAGCACATGTACTCACATTTTGTAAGTTAGCGAAGTCGCTAAGTCATCAAGAAACTGTGCTGTGCTTAAGCCTCTGGTAAAGATTTTACATTATGACTTTTACTCTTAGTAAACGCTCCTTCTATTTTTAATGAGAGACAACAGACTTTGCAGAAGTGTGATCAATTATGAATGAAAAACGATGCTTTCAAAGTCAGGTCACCATATCACTTATATTTTGAAGAATCAAATAATTCTATATTATAATTAAACATTTTGCTAGCTTGGATTCTCTGAGATCACTGAGACTTCTGATGTGAAATGTATTGTAGTAGAACCTTCCTGACCAGAATTTTTTTACAGAGACGGCAAAAAGAACCAGGTGTTACAAAGTGTAGAACGTATATGTAGCCGTTTTATTTACTATCGTAATGGACCCACATGAATGTTTATATATATTGCAGATAATAATAAGATAATTTGGGTGATTTGCCTTATAATGGTCAATATATATCTTTATATAGTGTATTTTAAAAAATTTATTTTACTCCAAAGCTCTCAACATTAGGTCTCAGGCACCAGCTTTTGCATACAATTCTTAAACTTTTAAAAGTATTCACCTTTTTGAAAAGCTTTCTAAATTTTCTCAAATGTCACGAGGCACAACGGACAGCAAAAAATATTTTAATATTTTCATGGCAGGCCTGGTTGACCTAGTCATACAGTAGAAGCCCAGGAAAATCATAAAAATGTGTTATTATAATAGTAATGGTAACATTATAAACACTAAAAAGGGCAGCATTCACTGCCATTCAACACACTTCAGATTTTACATTCATAAACAGCAGTTGAAGGTAATGCCCTTCCTTTTAAAGTGTCGGTGGCTCTCAGTGTAAAGCCGCAACTTACCCCTCTTCCCACAACCAAATCATGTCAAAAAGCAATTAATATCTTAATACCTCCATCAGCCAGCTATGGGGCCAAGGCCCTCACCTCTCCCTCTCTCTCACTCCGTCTGTCTTTTCCTTTGCCCTGTTCTTTTCCCCTCCATCAGACAGTGGTTTCCCTGAGGTCCTGGCGGTCAGATGTGGTTTACGGGGCACAAGGACTCAGGCTGCGGCCACTGTGGTCTCTTACCTCTCCCAGTTAAGCACTCAGAAGAGAGGGAGATGGAGAGAGAGTGACCACAGATCATGAGTTTCATTCCTCTAATGGCAGCGGCCATTATACCGTCCATTTCACCCAAGATGGCCACGGGTCTGTCTATAGCTGGACTCAACATATATGTTTTTAATGAACCCGAGAGTTAAATAATACTTTATAATAATGGACCCTTTTAGGCTTCACGCAAAAATACACTCATCGCTGCAAGGTTGTTACAGGCCTGACATTACGTTAGTCGTTCAGTCTAATAAAGGTTTAACATGTAGCCCAGTTTTTTGTCAAAATAATTTAATTTAGAAGTACATATTAGTGGCAAATTATGTGTATTTTGAATGCATGTGAGAAGTTAATTAGGTACAAATAGGTGTAGGCTACAACATTTACATTGGCTAACAACAGTACAAGGCAAGGACATACTCCTTAGCATATCAGATGTCTATCCCTAAAAACGTCAGTCGTACAACAAAAGAAAACTCCACTTCATTTGGATAATCCTTAACTTAGTTATCCTTAAATTATCTGGCTAACTGAGAAATTCTGTTGTGCAAAATACTCTCCTGATCCATCCTTGAAATAAATATTTACATACAAAATATATCCAGTTGTATATATGTATTTTGCACAACATTTTTAAAAGGTTTGATTGCTTCTGTGTCAGCATTCTGGGGCTCTTTATGCCTTGCATGATCAGGTCATGTACGGACTTCACAGAAAAGGGTATTTCACAGGTGAATAATCTCATAGCTCTTCCACACTTCACGTGCATGTGAAAGAACGTGGTCACCTGAGGAAGAATTCCTGTGTACTACATACATTTTTTTGTTTGAATTATAAGGTTATCAAGTAATCGAATAATAAAACACTGGCGCTACAAGCCACTTAACACAATTGGCTTTGTTCTCTCTGGGTGGGTAGGATAGCCCTTCCACTCCCACCATCACCACAGCTGAGCTGTCCAATGACGTTGTGTTAGCAGCAGTTCGAAAAGATGAGGTGACTGGTTTCATGTGACTATGAAGAACCACATGCTAGCCTTCACCTTCCCAGTGGGTGGAACTGAACACAAAACAGGAGACAAAGCATGTTTACAGGTTACAGAAGGTAAATGGAACTGACGGGTGTGCCAAAGTGCTTTTTACGTGAGAAGGTAAAATCCGAACTCATCACCTGGGAAAAGTGAAAAGTGTAATCTGGTCAAAGTGAAATGCTTGTTAATTCAAGGTGTAAATAAATTAATTGCAAAGCTTTTCAGATTTCACAGCAAGGATTTTCTATCCACCTCTTTTACGCAACTTTTGAAAATGTGTATAAAAAAACGTGGATGAAAAAAACAGAAGTTCTAAAAAAATATCAGAAAAAGAAGTCTTTACACTTGGATGAGGTGGATAAGTTGGTGATGACAGAAACCCTTGCTTTGGAGCTCCACCTTTCTGGTGTACAGTAATAGACTGTGGCTCATCTGTTTTAGTCATCCTCCAGGCCTTCATTAAAGGTCAGTTTCTGACCTTAGAGCTGAATATTTTTGGGTGGGGGACCACTCTCAACCTAGCAGTGTCACTGACCTGTGTAAAAATCCCTGCAATCCCCGGTGTCTGATAGACTCATATCAGTGCTGCACACACCACCATGCTACAGCCATGTCAGTGTCACTGCTCCAGGAGAATCTGAGCTCAGTTTTCCTGTGGTTATGCCTAGACATGATGACACACTCTGAACCTTTAGACAAAAGTCAATTTTAGACCAAATATTTATCACTAATCTCTCATTTCCAGCCTCGCGTTAAGGGGAGGAAGTCGTATAAAGTGAGAGCGCTTTTAACAGCTCCATATTTATTTTGCTGTCCTTGTATTTTTGGCAGATCCGCCAGGAAACTTGCGGAAGGTCCTGGCAACCCAAGCAACGCATCTCATGATGAAAGAGGCAAAAATACATGTACAAGTCATGCGTTTATTAACCATCAGATAGAGACTTTTTCCCCTTACAAACCGCATGGATCTGGCCATTTAGTTCCAAACTGTGTCTCTGTGTATGCTTCTGTCTTTATGGTCTAACATTTTCCCTTAACTTTGTTTGACTTTTTATTTCATTTATTTCACAGTTCCTTCCTACAGTTCCTTCTTTTCTTTAGCATCATTTTTAGCATTGCTTCTTCGACTTTGTGTGTGTGTCTGTGTGTTTGTGTGTGTGTGTGTGCGTGTGTGTGTTTCAGAGAGGTGGTTTTGCTGGCCCACACACCTTGGCTGTCTGGGTGGCAGTCAGTGCAGTATGTGTGTGTGTGAGAGTGTGTGTGTGTGTGTGTGTGTGTGTGTGTGTGCGTGTGTGTGTGTGTGCGTGTGTGTGTGTGTGTGTGTGTGTGTG
>JBBPCZ010000150.1:8111-34951 GCA_037974445.1 Brycinus macrolepidotus | reverse complement strand
ATTTAACATTTAGATTTAGATTTCACATTTAGATTTAGATTTAACATTTAGATTTAGATTTAACATTTAGATTTAGATTTTACATTTATACAGCAAGTTAAAATTGACAAAATTTAACACTGTTTTTTGAACATATCTCTAAATGTGAGAAAAGTGTGCTAAATGGTTAAAAATTGACACCTCTAAAATTGTTAAGCTGATTTTACAAACAGCACCCCATAAGAAACCTACTAAACTTGACTGAAGAAATTTGAAAGGATATTTTTTCTGTGCTTCTTATAAAGACCACTAAAGTTCAGGCTGAAAAGTTAGGGTTAGGGTTAGAAAATCCATCACTGAAAGGGAATGTATGATGTTTTCAGCAAGCAAAAAGCACTGCTAAGCATTTGGCATTACTTAAACAAATCCAGTTTAAAATTAAAGAAACAGATCTCAGACACTTAGGACAAGGTGAGAAATTCATTCTCTTTTAACAATTTCAGTCAGTTTAGGAAGTTCTCCTTAGACTTTCCATTCCTTTATGTGAAAGGATTGTCTTCTATCGTCTTTTATAAGACTTCTCTCTTTTAGACATTTTTGATGCACATCAGAAACAAGCGTGTGTGGCAGCTGAGGTGTGTGGAGGTAGTCGCTTATGTGAATGTGTTTCTCTGTGGAGGTAGCAATGTCAATGAGAGAACCAGCTTTTGATGGGAAGACAGAGCTGTAAGTGGTTGCGTGTATGACTGGAAGCATGGAAGAGTTCAAAGGGCAATAGAGGGCACAAAAGTTTTGATATTAAGCTCAGCATTGCATTCCTTAATGTAATTTTCTGCGTATTTTCTATCCTGTCATTTATCACCTACCCATCAAGCCACACATTCAGACTAGCCACCCATCTCTCTCACCTTGGCGGTGTTTTTGAACCCTCTCTCCTCCGTTGATATTGTCCCCGCCCCCTACCCTCTGTGTTCCCTGGGTGGGTGTGAGTTCACGGGACCGGTGTCGGAGGGCCCTGAAGAGGGCAGCGGAGCGCCGGCGGGCCTTTCGCAGCACATGGCAAGCCAGTTGGAAAAGCTCCTCGTAGCAGTCCCCTGGCTCAGCCAGCGAGGCGAGAGTGCTGGAGGAAAGACAAGCTGCCCGCTGCTCCTGCATCAGCTGGTGCTCCCGCTGCTTCGTCTCAGAGAACTGAGTCGCTATGACTACCAGGCATAGGTTGATCATGAAGAAGGAGCCCACCTGTCAAAAATGTTCAAGACGGAGAAACAATGAGAGAGTGAGAAAGAAAAAGAGACACAGCACAGGTGTACGGGACAAGAAAGGGGCAAAGAAGTCAAAAAACTATGTAGACAGAATAGTTGAATTGCCAAGTCAAATGTCTTGTTTTATAAAGTTGGATGTATCAGAACAGTCACAATTCATTTTACATAATTTTCCACCCTTAAAATAAACATGTAGCCTATGTTACTGTGCTTTTAAGACTGCTATATGTTAATTATGACTGTTCTGATTGGCTGACATCTTCATTAGAGGTCCCAGGCATGAAACAGGTGACATCATCTGAAACCATTCTAATTTGCCTGGCCCATTGTGGGTGGGTCTAGTGGTATTGTCTCCCAGGAGACAAATATTTTCAAAAAATAAAGAACTGCTTTGTATGTTTCAAAATATGGTGTCCCACAAGTCCCTATTCACTCCCATGAAATGTCTTCCCCCATGAGGGGTGTAGTTTAGCCTCCAATGACACACTGAGATTGGTTGACACACAAGAGATTGCTTGACTGACCCCCACACATACACATACTCTATTAAATACCCTTCATACCTACATGGTTTACATAAATGATGTGTTTATTATTCATCACGGAAGCTTTCGCCCAAAGATGACAATCTTTCATGTATATTTGATAAAGCAGTCCAAGCTGAAAGAACTGAACAAACTTCTTTCTCTCTCTCTCTCTTTGTCTGTTTGTTATTGAGTAATTTGTTGTTATGGACCTTGGGAATGGGAATCCAGAAAAAGAAAGAACTAAATTCCTTAGGGTGGGTGGAAAAGTTAACTTCAGCTACTCCTTTCAAATATGTGGATCTTTTAAATGGCTGCAATGATCAATTTGCTTTCTGACAGCCCTGAACAGCACAACGTTTAATCGTCTTATACTCCAGTAAGTCCTGCAGGAACAACACTCTGCATCGCTTCAACATGAATGGATAACTAAACAGCTGAAGACTGAATGGGCAGTCATATGTAAATGTATTCATGATTGTGACATCACAAACATGATTAACTCAAAACCTATTTTTTGCATGGACTGGAGAACAAATGGCACATTTTGGAAGAAGGTTTACACTCTACACCAGTCTTGTTAAAAAAAAAAAAAAAAGCTGGAGTTTCCGCGTAATGGACCCTTTAATGAAGAATTCTAAGAACCCTGGGTTGAAAGATGGGGGGATGAGAACAGTGATAAAATGTCTTTAAAGGAAACTCTTATTTTTTCTCTTAAAAATCACCCCTCTCCATCTTCTCAGGGATAGGAAGAGCCTCCTAGCCTGGCTGTCTATTCCTGCCACCCACTCACGCACATCAGCAGCAATGTCACGGAGCTTGGACAGAATCCTCGACAGGTTCATTACAGGCCCTGCACCTAGCCTTAGCGCTGTGTCTTTCATTGCCCAAAACACTGAATTTAGAACAGCTGACTAAATCCGCACACACTCCATCTTCTCACTCGAAGGCCCGTTTGAGTGCACTGAGACAAGTGCGCCTTTGCAGAAGACCCGCACTTAAGCATACATATACACTCGCAGCCCACTTAGAAACCCCCTCTTGTAGTTCCACTCTACAGTTAGACCATCTGTTGATGCACAGTTTGTGTTTGCCATCCTCGAGCTCTTCGTCAGTGGTCACTTTCTGACCACAGAGACACTCTTGGCTGGATATTTTTGGTTGGTGGACTGCTCTCAACCAAGCAGTGACACTTACACTGTGTATAAAGACCTCAGGTACACTGCTCTGCCTTATACATTCATACCAGTGCTACACACTTCCATACCATTTTCACGTCAGTGTCACTGCTGTGCACCACTGCAATAATATCTGGTCAATGGTGGTCCTGTGGTGGTCTTTTTCCACTGATGGATGAGACAGCGGAGAGCTAATTCATCTCCAAAGTGCACCAGCACAATAGACGTGTCTGATAAAATGCTTGATGACTAATGTCATTAATAATATTTGTATTAATAATACATCCATAATAATAGAATAAATGTTGCTAATGCATGCTTTTGAAGAGGGCGTCTTTTCCTAATTAAGCATTTGATAGCTTTTTTAGCACTGATTGGATGCCCCTTCAGCACCTGGATGATTAATTATGCGCGCACACACACACACACACACACACACACACACACACACACACTCACAAGGTTCTCGATTTAGTCCCACCCACTTGCCATTATGAGCCTTCTACAAGTCTCCACAGAGCTAGAGTGGAGAATCAGTGCTGACTACTCAATGGACACTGAAGTGAAGCGCCACTGATTGGGGTTCCTGAGATTAAACGGCTGTCAGATTAAAGTATAATGAGCGGCCCAGTGTGCGCGTACCTATGTTTTGTGTGTGTGTTTGTGATTGCCCATCCACGTTTGTCCACCAGGCTTCACTGGAACGGGAGGAAGCAGCGATTGGGCGTTATCATTCTCATCACATTTACACTGAGAGAGATTCGCATATATTGGTTATTGTTTACTGAGACAGTGAGTGTGAGTGTGCTGTGATTGCCTCTCATGTCTGTTTCTCTAGCAAACAACACTGCTGTTGAAGTGAGCAATGATGAGGCCTATTGTTCTGTCATGTTTATGTTAAGAGAAGTGTGTGTGTGTGTGTATGTGTGTGTGTGTGTGTGTGTGTGTATGTCTGTGTGTATATGGGAATGTGTGTGTTCTGCTGCTTCTTTGCTATATGCTCTCACTGGTCACTTTATTATATCTTGTCCCCACTCACCATACGTTTAGATCATTTGTTATCCCCTTGCTTTACTTCATTCAGGACCACCCCAAGACCACCACTAGGTAATATTTTGGTGGTAGATCATTCCCAGTTCTCCAGAATGCACAGCTCTTTCAAGCAGCCATCATCCCTCCTAAGGAAGACTGTAAAGCATGAACTAAATGGACCTTCTCACTATATGGGATCATTTACTAGATCATTTATTGGTGCCTTTTTGACATGTTAGCCCTTTAATTAGCATTTTATTCCCTCTAATATTAGTCTTCACTGTAGCTATAGCAACACTTCTGCTAGTAATGCATCTCTAGATTAGAGATGCATTTGGCAGAACTCCCTTTTTATACATTTTCTACCTTTCATTTACCCAAATGTTAAGGTAAATCCATAAGATTATAAGCTCTATTTTTTTATTTTAATAACTTCAAACATCTCTCACTGAATATAGCTTTTTTTCCCCAGATAAAATATATGTATCTTATTGCCTTTTTAGTGACCCTATGACAAGCAGCGTTACCAGGTCCTGCAAAAATCTCCAGCCCAAGCTTGATCGCTTTCCTACTCGCAAATTGTTGACATTAATTGACATTAACTCTCAAACAGCAATGGTGAAATATTGATATTAGACATTTAATATCATGCCAATCTGAAGGGGAGAGACAGAAGGGGGAGTGGTCAGTTAACAAGAGGGATGTCTTGTCTTTTTTTAATTTGTTTTTTTTGGCTGGAGGGATGGTACTCCCTCAAGTGCCTTCACAGGTCATGCCATTCAAACATGCCATACCAGGCTCTCCTTTCTTGTTAGCCCACTTTGTAGATGTAAAGTTAGACACTGCCAATGAACAGTGTTTGTTATCCTCCAGTCCTTCATCAGTGGTCAGTTTCTATTGGCTGGATATTTTTGGTCGGTGGACTATTCTCAGCCCAACAGTGAACCCAAGGTGTTTAAAAAGCTGCATCACTGCTGTGTGCCCAACACACACACACACACACACACACACACACACACACACACACACACAAGCGTGCCACTAACATGTCAATGTGCTGAGAATGATCCACGACTGCTCAGTGGTGGTGGTCCAGTGGGGGTCCTGACCACTGCTGAACAGGATAAATAAAGGCTAACAATTGGTGCAGGGAAACAGAAGGAAAGTGCATTTAAGCAGACCTGATAAAATAGATCTAAAAACAGCCAAACAAATAAATGCCTATTTCGCCATTTCTCATTGTGTGCCATATTAATATGCTATATTTAATCCTCTTTTACTGATTTTCTATGCATTCTTTCATTTCTTTTATTCTTTTATGTTTCACGGCCTAGTATTTTTATGCTTCTTGGTGTGTTAATATTTTTATTCTGTTTCTTTAAAGCACATTGAATGACCTTTGTGTATGACAATGGACAATGTAAATAAATTTGACTTAAACAGTGTAACATGATTCTATAGCCTAATATCAGGTCCATGTTTAAAAAAAAATGGCCATTTTTCTTCTAGATTTATTATATTTAATGAGAGAGCTGGTGATGTATAGAGTTTACATTATAATTAATGAAAATATCATGTTGCAGGTTGTTAAGGATCCATTAGGTCCTGGCTGCTTAATAAATCTGGTTATGAATAAAAGGGAGAGTAGCAGTGTGTATAATGTGTATAACGTTTACGTTTGCGTTTACGGCATTTAACAGACGCTCTTATCCAAAGCAACGTACATCAGTGCTTTAGTCCACATCTGTTCTTCATACCTGTAAAGCTAGACTTAAATCAACATCTGCTTTTAACCAAGTTACTGCCAGCTAAGTTACACACCTTAACAAACAAAAGAAAAAAGTCAGAGGTTAATACACAAGTAAGGAAAACAGTTAAGAGGGTAAGTGCCCAAGGTTTTTTTTTTTTTTTTTAGGAAAATATGTATAAGAGATAAGCGAGAGGACTGGCTATCATGGGTATTATGTTGATGAAGTTAATTGGAGAGGTATCCTGTTAAGAAACTGGATCTTTCTGTTAGTCAAGAGTGGGGGACCAATAAAGATTTTAGGTGGTCTTGTCGCCGGGAGCTCCTTTGCACCATGGGGCCCAGTGTTATTGCCCCCCAGCCCCCTAGTGGTGTCGCCACTGGCTATATGTCATTCAGGGCCATTACCCACATGAGCAAGTTTGCTGGTGGTTACCTATCAACTATATGCCTTATTTTTCATTACTCGTAGCTTAATTAGCCTCCAGACAGAAACTAAAAAGCAAACTTCAGACTCCAAACACGTACTGGTTGATCGACTATATCAGGGGTAATAAATCTGCCTTTTCAATGAGTTGTCGCTTTAGGAAAGCTTCATAAGTGGTACCCCCCGAACACTTATGTGCGCGCACACACACACACACACACACACACACACACACACACAAAAGCACACATACAGCCTGAGGCTGCCTCAGACTTGCTCACTCATAAAAAAAGAATGACACATTGAAAAAGGAGCCAGGCGATTATATCATTCTTATTCAAACCTGCACATAAACACTCCCAGGCGATCCTGGGGAAGCAAGAGCATCCGTGGGCAGATGCACTCTGGAAGCATCGGTGTGTGTATGTGTGTGTGTGTGTGTGTGTGTGTGGGCCCCTGGGCCGTTTCTGTGCAACGTGTAGCAGCTGACGGAGACATGACTGATGCGTTCAATTTCAACCTCCCCGCATGTGCATTTAAAACATCCAACCTGAGAGCTCCTAATATTAATGTGAGCGATTATGAAGGGAGATTACAAAGCCTGTATGTGTATGTATGAGTATGTGTGTGTTTGTGTGTGTGTGTGTGTGTGTAAGCAGTGGGAATTGAGGCAGACTGACGTCAAGTCACACATCCAGAAACCTAGAAATCATTTTATAGCTCTGTAAACATTGAGTCTGGGGGGGTATTGGGGGGGTGTATGGTGGGACACGTCTTGATCTAACAGACTTCTCCAACTCTTGCTGCCCTGAGGGCATCTGTCCTTTTTTATTTTTTCCCTTTTGCCTCCTTTTAATAAATGTAGCTGTTGATACACTGGGACCTTTTTGTTCGCGTTGACACAAGGCTACAGAGATATTACTTTTCCGCTAAAGGAATTCTCTCATGAGCTGCACGCTCCGAGTTGACATTTCACATTGCTTATGAACTGAGGCGTAAAAAAGTTCGCTTTTTTAAATCCCTCAACCCACCCGTCCCCTAATGTGTGACCTAGGGCTTTTGTTTTTGGATTGTGCTTGAACTTAATGTACTGAGGAAGAAAAATGCTTGGCCCTCGTGGATACAGCTGCTTTGCAAGAAAGATGTCTCAAGTTATTCAGAATATTTCATGCTCTTGGAATGAATGTAATGGAGCGAAGGTTTCAGTTGAAGGAAAATTAGAGGTGCATCAAACCAGGATTGCAAACTCAATATTGGAGGGCCAACGTTCAGCACCATTTGTTAGTTCCCCTCCTCAAACACAGGTGACACAATTAACAGGTGAGTCGAACCGGGTGTGTTTGAGCAGGGAAGTCACCGAACTGTGCCGGACACTGGCACTCCAGGACTAGAGCTGGAGATCCCTGCTATATATGGTCTCATATCACACAATTCTAACATACCTTTGTAAGTAGTATATGAACTAAACTGTCCCATACTTACAATTGGTGATGCATTTAAGGAATATTTAATTTACTTAACCAAATCTCTCCGGTATTTAAACCATACAGATATGCATGATAGAGATTCAGATAAAAACACTGGAATATTCCTTTAATATGGTAGTCTGGAATATCTTCCACATTACGGCTGATCAGAGGCCTACAATGAAGGATATACTTCATCTTTCTAGAAGGCATTATATGTAACCCCACGCTGTTTATCTATCTTAACACTTCACCTTTCCTCTTATCTGACCACAGGCCCTTTACTCCTTCATTCCTGCAGGTAAAGGGATGGGGCTTTCTTTGTCACACTTTTTCAGTCCGGCTGATAAACCGTCCTGGGTGAGCAATGCAGCAGAGACTGGCCGTGGGCTGATGTTGAGGGAGTGTGACATAGTGAGGGTGCGGGTGTGGGCCCCTGGGTTGATTCTACCAAACGTATAAAGTAAACTAAAGTAAAGTGGCCCCTTATAATCACGCGTGAACACACCACAGCACAGCACACAGTGTGAACAGTGTGAAATTCTTTCTCTGTATTTAACCCATTCACCAAGTGAAGCAGTGGGCTGCCACCAATGAGGGGCGCCCGAGGAGCAGTGTGTGGGGACGGTACCTTGCTCAAGGGTACCTCAGTGATGACACTAGCAATGTTGGGATTCGAACCCACAACCTTCTGATTGTAGGGGCAACGTCCTAACCACTGTGCCACAAGCTGTATAAGAGGTGACAGAAAAATGACGGATAGAGAAATCCAGTTAAAAAACACTGGAATATTCCTTTAACATGGTAGTTTGGAATATCCTCCAAATTACAGGTGGTCAGAGGCCTACAGTGAAAGATTTACTGCAAGATTCATCTCTCTAGAAGGCATTACATGTATTCCCACGCTGTTTATCAACCTCCCTTAACACTGTTCTATCATTCCTGAAGACTGATGTTTCACCCTTCCCGTTATATCTGACCACAGGCCCTTTACTCCTTCATTCCTGCAGGTAAAGGGATGGGGTTTTCTTTGTCACACTTTTTCAATCCTGCTATTAAACCATCCCCAGAGAGCGATGCTACAGACAGTGGCCATGGGCTGATGCTGAGGGAGTGTGACAGAGCGAGGGTGTGGGTGTGGGACCCTGGGGGCCCCTGGCTCGATTCTGCCGGACATATAGCAGATGACGGAAAAAATGACGGATGTGTTCAATTTTAACCTCCTGCACACCGCTAATATTAATGTGAATGACTGGAGAGGAAGATAGAACCACTCAGATGTGTTTTTTTGATTGAGTTAAACTAAAAATGCAGAAAAAATCACATTGCACAATCCACCCCAAAGTGTAGCGACTCAGACAAGACGTTTTGCACTGGTGCTAAAGGAGTAAGCCTGGGCGATAGGACAACGTAAAGGCATTAAATGTTATCAAATACCAATGCAATATCAATGTAATCAGATATCTTCAACATGGATAAAGCAATGCAATTAAAATGATTCAAAAATAACAAATTAAAAACGAGAGTCAGGAGGGTAAATGGTACGTTCTGAAACTCTTAACACGTTACACCTCACTTAGGCATCCTTTCACTAACAAAAATAATCAATAATCCCAACGAAAATATCATGCTAATTATTTTTACATATCGCCCATGCCTGTGATGTAAGCACCAAATAATGGAAGTGTGTTACTGGTTCTCATGATGCAAACCTAAATCTACATAAAATTATTATGTAATCTCAAATAGATTTGCTTTAGGGGTTTCTGACACTGTATGACATACTGGTATCTATAAAAATGGACAAAATATGGTCATAATTCAGGCTTCACACCTGTGGCTAAAACTGCATTTGGCTATGGGACTTATTTTGTCCATTTTCAGAAACAGCAGGTATTGTTTGTCCTGGCACGTTTTGGAGCTGCTGGCCCGAGGCATTTGTGAGCCGCTGATGAAAACCAATCTAACAATTAAGGTCCGGAAACACTTTATAAAGCAATACATGGGTTGTTCAAAGGTTGTGCGAGCCTCTGTTGCTTAGATACTGCCAGAGAATGCAGAAAAGGTGGTTTAGCTACTGCTACTGGAACTTTAGACACACTTTTCTATATGGAGCTCATACGTGTCCCATAACACATGCAGGCATTTGTGATCATTTAAACACGTGTGTTAAAGTGCACATACACACACACACACACACACACACTCACACACAAACACACACTAACACAGAGAGAGGGAGAGCTTTTGGAAGCAGGCCTTTGCTAGGTGGACTCTGCCAGTATCTCTCATGATTTAAATGCCCTGGCATCAAAATCCAACCTAATCTTCTACCCTGGCAACCATAATACGCCAAGGGCTCTCAGTCTTTCTCTCAATGTGCATGTATCTATGTGTGTGTGTGTGTGTGTGTGTGTGTGTGTGTGTGTGTGTGAACCCTAATGCATTTTTTAACCATGTTAATATTCACCTCACAGCAAATTGAAAAAAAAAAAAAAGGTTTTAAATATAAAAATACTCAGCCCAGGCAAAACACGCTCTAAAAGCAGACCTTCCAAGAACACAGAGGACATAGAAACACAAGGAATAGCAACCAAGAAGAAAAACCTCTGGAGCGTAGCGATGTACCGTGTATTTCTTTTTGCCTTGGGCTCCAAAGTTTGATGTTTGTACAAGTCTGAGGGCCAAAAAAAAAACAGCAGGAAAGCTAATCTTTACGTTTTTGCATGCTGTCAGTATACGTGGAAAACATGGATTTGTGATATACTCCAGAGGCCTCTGTACTTCTTTATGCCTGTGAAAACAAACAGTTCACACTGACGGTCTTTAAATCCCCTCTGTTGTCCATTTTGCACAGTGTAACGTCATGTAAATGCTTATTTTAGGAAAAAAAAAACATGTTCTCTCATTGGGAGGAGGGAATCAGGGTCTTTCTGGAAGGCCACATCCAGTGTTTGAGCCTTCCCAAGGCCCAGCCCTGTACTGGTGGCTGTAACATGAAGAGTGTTATGTTGGTTAAAGCCTGTTGTTGTTAAATGCAGTGTGGCAGTTTCTGAACAAGACTGAGAGCACATTCAGACCCCTATTCATACCATTAACAACTTTAAATGTCAGAAACATTTGTTCAATCACAGTAACAGCATACACAACAAGAGGGAACTGAGGCCTGAAGTATTTTCCTATGTGTTTGTTTTTTTCCACTTAGAAAAATGGCATCAGCATTTAGAGATCACATTGAATTTTAAAGGGAATTCCACCAATTTTCAAAATTTGAATGTAATTCAGAGTAGTTTGATGTGAAATGATTTATCTCAGAAAAAAACTGATGACTTCTTTACAGTGGTGGGGAATGGAACCAGGAGCCACAATGTCTACAATACCATTACAGCCATTTGTGTTTACTGTCCAAACCCACAAGTGAACCAACTTGTGTCTTCTGAGTGTTTGTGTGTAATATTTTCTTTGGGCACTAGTGCATCTTACAGCACCCTGCATGAAGTTCTCCTCTTAATGGATTTAAAAATGATGCTTTCAGCCTGAACTCAAAACTACTATAAAAATGTCTCAGACATGAAACAGCATTCAGAACCATTTCGTGTAATAACTTTCTGTGAGGGAGCTTTTAGAAACCAGACATCTGGTTCCATTCACCACCACTGTGAACAGTTCTGACTTGGTGAGTTTCTTGGACAGCACATTTATCATCAAACCACTTTGAATGACTTTATTCCTATTTTACAGTTCAATTATGCTGTGATTTTGAAAGAAAGGTGGAATTCCACTTCAGTAACAGGAGTCAAAGCGGTCAGAGCACATCTGATCAAACATGCCATCTAGCTAACATGTGGAATTTGAGGAAACAGATTAAAGTGTAGACAAAGAGGCCTGAGAGTGAGATCTTCACTTACTATGATGAGCAGGATGAAGTAGATGAAGTTGTAAAAGGAGTGAGCGTCCATCACGTAGTACATGATCTCCACCCAGCCCTCCAGGGTTATGACCTAAAGCCACACATAAAATCACAGGCATATTACCAAAAGACACAATCCCACACACAGGATGTTTTTCCCTTGGTTTATCTGGTATCAGCCCAAGGGTGCTCCTCATGGTACTTGATGGTGTTCTTCTGTGTTTGCTTTCTTTTGCAGTTGAAGCCAATTAAGCAATTATTTTACTTTTCCAAGTTAGTATAAAGTCACCTGGAACTACTACATAACCAATAAACACACCAGAATGTTGACTAGCATGATACACTGAGGTGTCAAATGCTATTTTAAGAGCTGTTTAAGTATGCAAATCCGATACTCAGTATCGATATCGATTCGATATGAGCCAAAATTCCCGGAGCGGATACTGGAAAAAGCCTGAACTATCATTTAGTCATATATGGGGTGGGGGTGGGGGTGGGGGTGGGGGTGGGGGCCTAGTGGGTAGGATACTTGCCTCTAGACCAAGAGGTCATGGGTTCGAATCCTACCTTCACCATACCACCACTGGGTTCCTCTAACCCCAAGTTGCTCTAGGGAGACTGTCCCCTGTAGTAAGGGAATGGAAGTCACTTTGGATAAAAGCGTCTGCTAAATGCCGTAAAATGTAAATATAAATGCCATAAGAAGATGAGCTCGGAGTTGGTCAGGACACAGATGTAAAATAAATGCCTGTGTCTCAAATGGCTCCATACACCCCACAGAATACACTATGTAGGAATTCAAATATAGGTTAAGCAAAGTGCATCCAAATGAATGTATTATTAATAGCTTAGATGTTTAGGAGAGCAGAAAAGACTGTACTGGATTGGTTTCAGATATTCATGGTTGCGATATTGGTATTGGACGTGAAAAAGTGGCATCAAGCATTGCCTAGTAACGAGTTAGGATTTAGGATAGCCAAAGAATAAATATTGTTCTCGGCAAGACAAAAATACAAGTTTTGCCTGATTGTACATATGATTCCATATAGCTGTAAACATCTGTGTGAGTGTAAGATTGCATAAAACCAGTCTCAGGAGATCAAACTGAACATATGTCTGTTTAAGGCCCCTTGCACACCTGAAAGTCCAGACCAAGGTCTGAACCAAGGTTCATGTTTTTGTTACACTGAATACATTTGAGGATTTCCTTCAAGTTGACTTCTGATTTCTTCGCCAGACCAAATTACAGCTAAAGACTTAGTCTCCTCTCCCCGTGTGCCACCTCATTTTTACTTCTCTTCCAGTTCTTTTTCTTCCTCAGTAGAATGATAGCATGCCTTTGATAACTTCCTATAATTGGTCTGAAAGTCCGAACCATCCAAAAAAAATATTTTCACACTGCAAACTAACTGAATCATGGTTTAAATAGTCCAGCTCTTATGGTCAGACCAAATGTTGGTCCTTTGGTCTGGACAGTGGTCTGAGGAATCTTCAGACCAAAATGACAAATCTGAAGGTCCAGACCAAATGAGATACCATACTGTGCAAAAGTAATTTTCATCTATTCCAATTGTTTTAAGCCGTTTTCTCTCAGTGTGTGATAATGTGTCTTTCTGCTAGCAAAGTTTTAGGATAAAACTTGATAAAAAGTATCAAGATTTATTTTGTTTGCCAAAAAGTAGTTGATTTTTTTGTGTGTTTTTAATGAAGGACTGATTGAGTCAGACCAGGTTTCTGATGTAAAATACAAGTAATACTGAACTCCCACAAGCAACACATTGATATACTGTACAGAAAGTAACTGTTTACTGTAGAATGTTATTTGTATTTATTATTTTGTGTTTAATTTAGTATATTTCGTAATATTAATGTGAATAAAACACTCACTGTTCATCTAAACAGTTTTTAAAAATTATTTTCACAGGTGCCTAAGACTTTTGCACAGTACCACAGGTGTGACAGCTCTCTAATTCTTGAGCGTTTCGTATGAGGGAGTAAGTTAAGCTACCAAGCAAGCATAGCTAATTAGTCAAATTAGATGCTTCAGAGTGGCATAAAAGACAAAAATCCATTTGAATTATTTGACTGAATGACAAGCAGAACTCTCAGTCCCTTCAGTTCATTTGGGACTTGTTTTTAAATATATGGTGGCAAAAAAACTCGCAGACTACAAAAAGGGATTCAAAAAGTGATATGTACATCAGGATCCCAGTTACTGTCCAAAGTAAGTGAGCTGAAAGATGGAAGTGTTTTCATGTAATGTTTTTTTACTCTTGAGGAAATTTGAGAAGTTAATCCAATGCAATGCATTTTTCCATGAAGAAATCATAATAAAATCATTGTTTTCAGCATCACCGCGCTTGCCGCTTGCCAGAGCTTTGATCAGAAAGCAAAAAGCTTCAGATTGTAGGCTGCATCTGCGTCTAAATTGAAGCCTTCTTGCGGCGCATTCTTGAGAGGGACTGTCAGGCTCTAAGCTCAGTAGACAGACGTTCTTATACACACATATATACACATTTGCGTTACGTTTTATGTTTGTTCTGCCTGACATCTATCCACTCTGTTTTCTATGCAGCATTGGCTCAGTGCTCAGAATTCATTCTCCCCTCCTCTAACAGTGAGGCGTTCTGGTGCAACAGGAAGAGCATTCTGATCAGCATGGCATTCCGCGTGAATCCGGAAAAATCATTCATTAGCACTTGCCTTATAATTGGTTCGCAATTACATTTGAACGGCACTTAACATGTGCCGGTCACTTAAGAGGATCCGATGCATAATTTTGAAAATATAAAACATGTCCAGCTAATCAAGATCACTTGAATATGTTAAATAAAAACTGGAATCGTTCTAGGAGGTCAATTGTAACCACAAAGAAATAATTCCTGACTATAAACTGATTAAACCCCCTGCAAAAACTGGAACCCCAGGGGCAACCATGGGAAAAAAAACAAAACAAAACAAAAAAAAAAATGTTATTTGCATATAGTGGGCAATTGAATAAATTTGTAATGTTTTTTGAAAGATTGGTAAATTTTATCCCCACCATTTTTTTTTTTTAACAAGCATATAGTCCTCTATACTTTTTAAGCCACACAGGGGTTTTATGCTTAATAATGGATTAAGTGTGAAAACAAGCTAGAGTTGAAATGTGGGTTAGATTGACATGACATTTCTGCAGTACAAGAATCCAAAAAATCTAATTCCAGCCCTACAATAAATGTAAAATAAAATGCGTGCAGATGCTCTTGTGTGAAAGAATATTCATGATTTAGGGAATCGTGTTAAAGATGTGTGGGTTTCTGTGGGAGTTCCAGTTTCCTCCCACAGTCCATAGACACGCACCGGCAGGTGGATTAGAGACTAGACTGCCCCTAGGTGGGAGTGTGTGTGAAAGTGTGTTTGTCTGAACTACAATGGACTGTTGACCTGTCCAGGATGTTTTTCTGTTTCTTTAAATGCCTTTCACATACACACCTGAAATATTACGATCCAGGCATAGCCGATGTTGTCGAAATTAATGGCACCCTTGTGCGGGTTGGAGTGGCCCGTGCGACAGTGGGTGTAGTAGCGGTTCCAGTTCACACAGAGGCCTGGGACGATGCCTGCGCTGGCGTTGAGGAGAGGTTCAGCTGCCAGGCCCAGAGCCTGCCGGTGCAGAGCGTCCTCCACGTCCAGGCAGCAGTCCCGGCCCCCCTCCCGCCGCGCCGGAATATCACTGCAGGACATGATCCCGTTATCCTGAGGCAACGAGCAGATGAAGGGTCGCTCATCTTCCTCATCCGGAGAGTAGTACGGAGCAGGCAGGGCCATACCAGTGGAGCTGAGAGAGAGAGAAATAAAGAGAGAGAGAGAAAGATAAAGACCAAAAGAAAAACAAAAACAGAAGAGAAAAAGAGAGAGAAAAACAGAATGAAAGAGACAGACGTAGCAAGAGAGAAAGAGAGAGGGGGAGAGAGAGAGAGAGAGAGAGAAAGAGAGGGAAAGAAAGTGAGAAAGACAGAGAGAGAGAGAGATAGGGAGAGAGAAAACAGAATGAAAGAGACAGACGTAGCAAGAGAGAAAGAGAGAGAAAGAAAGGGAGGGAAAGAAAGCGAGAAAGACAGAGGGAGGGAGAGAAAGAGAGAGAGAGAGAGAGAGAGAGAGAAAGAGAGAGAGAAAAACAGAGAGAGTAATAGAGAGCAAGAGAAAAAGAAACAGAAAGACAGAAAGAGAAACATTAAGCAAGACAGAAAAAGAGAGAAAGAGAGAGAGAAAGACAATGAAAGAGGGATAGAAAGGTATGTAGACAGAGAGAGAGAGAAATAAAGAGAGAGGGAGAAAAAAAGAGAGAGAAAAATCGATTTATTAAACATTCTTTAACCTCTCCTGTTCAACAACACCACACACATACACCCTTGAACTGAGCTCTAAGTAACAGGTCTCTTTGGTCTCTTTGTCTGTGGAGGTTCAGGTTAGTGTTTGGTGCACACATAAACACACACATTACACACATAAACACTGCGTTAGAGTGATGATCCACAAACCAGGACCATCCAGGCTCTGTGCAGGCTCTCAGACTTTTATTATCTCACTGTCTGCACGAGTATCAGTGTTGATGTGCGTTCGTACTGATACACAAAGATCAAAGTCAGAGAGAAGATGACACTTGAGCGGATTACACAGAAGTAAAACAAAAAAAAGATGAAGAGATCTGGAACCAAACGCTATTTGTCATGCAGGGTTTATGTAAAACTGGCAGCAGTGATATAAACCATGAAGTTTCGGTTGCTCCTGCATGCGCACTGGCTCAGACACAAGAATTTCACAGCCGTTTTGTTCTTCATGACCACACTTTTATATAATAGGTTTTATGGGCACAGTCAAATATTTTTGTTTCTCCAGCAACACAGAGCCCCAAAAGCTAACCAGCCATGACCAATTATGGTGGACCCGAGTGTCCCTTAAAGAGCAGCAGATGCTCTTTGTTCATACGTGGAGATTTCCGAACACTGGATATGTTTTTTTTGTTTTTTTCTGGGCCAAGACCCTTTTTCTATTGTTTTAGATTATTTTGATTATTTTACACCAACAAATATGAAATATATATATCAATGATAAATATATTAATCAACAAATAATTGATTAATCATGTAAATGGGACCCGTAAATGTGTATCAATATCAAAATGTTCGGTATTTTTAATTTTTTTTTGGTTTTAATTTATTTTAATTTAAAGTGTAGGATAACAGCCTTATATCTTGTTATTGACTTTCACTTCACATTTCAGGGGAAATCCATTTTAAAATTGTCAAATACTTTGTCAAACTGAGGTTGTGAGGTAGAAAAAAAATCCCATGAGCTACTGTCAGAGGAAAATAGCTACAGTGATATAATAATAAATACAGGTTATTACATGCATGATGAAATGCATCATTTAACCTTTTGATAAGCCAGTCTGGTGGGGGGGGTGGAGGGGTTCTTCTCTAGACAAGCTGTGTGTGGACAGGTTTACAGGGTGAGCTGTAGTGTTTTTTTTTTTTCATGTGAAACCTTTATCATTTAGAATTCATCTTTACAATTTTTGCAACTAGCTAATATATCTAAAGGCACTTTTCCATAGGTATACAGGAACCACACTGTATCTAGACCGTACTGCAATGCCATGAAACTTGTAGCACGCTTTGATTTCCATTGTATCTTTTAGCCCAGTAACAGTGGGTCTGACTGCTCACAGTTTATGGCCAGTCGTCCCAAAACCACGTCCATGGAGTCGAACCAGCGGAAAGTTTTTCCGTCAGAGCTGCTTTTGTTATTGTGGTGTTTTATTTTTTATAGACTTGTTTGAGTTTTTTTCTTGGCGTTGTTTAGCCTTGTCATGGAAACCTAACCCATCTAACTTGTTAGCGATGTCCTGGTTCACCTTTGCGTTTCTCACAGCATTAAAGATAAATTTGTTAGTGTCCGAGAAAACTCCCACTGAAATTTATCTTCAGCCCAAACAGACAGTAGCGCTTGTATTTCATCGACTTCCCAGTTGTTAGTCTGTATCTCCACTGTTGATTATTTATTTATTCATTTATTTGTTTGTTTGTTTGTTTGTTTGTTTTTTGCAAGGCCAGTAAAACACAACGGCCTCTTTCCAAGTCTGTCTGTTGTCATGACAACATTTTTTTGACCAATCAAAAAGCAGTGACACTGTCAGCTCATTTGTGGCCTGTTTTTGGGTATGGCTCGGGTACGGGTCATGTAGCTTGTAATGGAAAAACATTTGTTCGAGGTACAGCGTGGTTCCTTGTGCCAGTGGAAAAGCGCCATGACTGTTTATGTATGCTGTACAATCCACCATTTTATCTGGAGTGCTTCAGGTGCCTTGTTTTGAACACAGTCAAAGGGATCGGTTTGCTTGAGCATCAGTGGGGTGACCAGTCAGGCCAAAAGGAAAGGTATTAGGTACTGTACTGTAATGCAGGAGGAACTAGCGACTGCAGTCATCCATGAATCTAAATCATAGATTCACAAAAAGAAAAAAATCAAAACATTAACTAGTACAAGTGGTATTTTATCAGTGCGGGCACTGATGTTTGGGTTTTCAGAAGTTTTTCAGCGTTTTGTTATGTTATCTGTAGTTAGCAAACGAGTGGTTTGGCTAATTTTAGCTAATTAGTTAGCTATCACTAGCTGTTGCTTAGCAACTGGGAGAAGACCCAATTCAGCTTTCAAAAAATGCTGCAGTGTGACCCACCCCCACGTGAAGTCTGGATTACTGGACCACTGAAAAGATGTAAAATTACAGATTTATCCCCCTCCCCCACCCTGCCACCTCATTCATCACTGGTGAGTTTCTTTCCAGATATCATTTGGGTGGTGCTCTCAGTACAGCAGTGACATTAATGTTCTGGTGATACATGGTAGTGGGTGTGACTGGTGTTCAGTCCACCGAAAATTAAACACCAAGGAGTGGTGATGAAGAACTAGGGAAGGGCTAACACAAATACTGAGTCAACAGATACGCTACAGTCTCTCACTACACACCAAGGTAGAGCTCGGTGAAATATGGTGTCCAGTTTACTTCCTTTCACACGTCCCTTTAGGATTCAGCTGCCACCAACAACTTAAGGAACCTTCCATTATGATGTTGCAAAGTTTCCCAGTCATTCCAGAGAAACCACTACAGTGACAGTAAATGCCCCTGGAATGAAGCGCATGTCAATTTCCCACCGGCCCACTGCAGCTGCTAAACTACACAAACTACAAAAATTTTAGCTCATTAGGAGTGGTTAACATCAGCCTCCCGTCCCGATCAGCAGCTCAGCCCTGTCACCCCACAGCTCTAATCATCATCCTCCTTTACAACCAGCATCCGCTTACTCATGTCACCCCCAACTCACAACACGAATCTAATGAGGCAGAGTCGAGCTCAAGCTATTTTGCCGGGTGTTAAAGCCACTTTTGTTGCTGATGCCAGAAGACCTCACATTTGCAGAACAGTAATGTACCTGGAAATGTATTTTATGTGGGTTCTGGTCTAGCAACAAAATTACAAGGTGTTCCTAGTTTGTAACTCCTAGTGCTGAGTGTTCCCAGCCAGCATAGTAACGTCATCTAATTTTCATCAAAGAACACTTTTGATGTTGACCTGAAGGAACCGTTCCTCGCAGTCTTATAGGAATAATCCAGCATTGTTTATCTCAGATCTTCTGCATCTGGTATCTAGGATCGTTCACCACCAACAGTGCTTTCCACCAAATGTGCTGACTCTGCACACAATTATAAAAGAGCACAGTGGACAGTTGCTAAAATCCATCATTGAGTCAGTCAGTTTCATCAATTATTCAATCAAATGTGATTATTCAGATTTGCTAAACAAAATTAACCTGGATCAAATCTGAATCATTTGTTCTTTCCAAGTTGGGACCAGTTTTCCAAAGGGAAGAATTCGTGATCATCTGTGATCATTTATGACTTTTTTTCATAGCTTCCACATGACTGTAATGGAAACCAGCAGGAATAGGGAAAGTGAAAGTGGTGTTTTTTTTTTTTTAATGTGTTTGAAAGTGGGGTACTTCATTAAAACAGCTTTAGTATGACATTCCTGCCGGATCTGCATCGTTAGTGTGCAAACTACTACCTATTTTAGTAGTTTCTGAAACTTGCTCATATATACGGATAATACAAACAGCTCCTAAGTTCTAGTTTCAAGTTTTGGGTCATATACAGATAACACTGGAACATAATTACCAGTAATGAAGTTTGCACAGTAACAAATGACCCCTTGTCATGGTCTACACACACTTTACCTTCATATCCTGTTTGGGTGCATGATGATGGGACTGGTAATAAAAACACTGACACTGTTTATCACTTGCAAATGGGTGTTAGTCATCATAACATTATGATGGAAACCAACCCTTTTGAATCCACGTTTTTTTTTTTTTAATCTGGTACCTCCCTTTCCCCTTTAACCTGCTGGGTGCATCACTATTCAGTGGTCCTCATCATTTACAAATTAAGCCCTAAATTCTTTGGTTGTAGTTTAAAATTTGTACCATTTTCCAGACGTTTATACATGGAATTCAGCAGCTGCCCATTGGCTTACACTATAAGTGAGTTATACATTTTTTGTAAGTCGAGGAATATTAGTTAATACAGATGTGACAGGTTCTATATAGATGTGGCAGACCTAGCTTGAGCTCTGGCAGCAAGATGCAAAGCTGCTCAGTATCAAGGAGAGAGGCGTCTTCACTCACGTATGATCTGAGGCCTTGAGAGAGTTGTGGACTCAACACAGAGCCAAAAGGAGACACACTTGCCTACATAATTGCAGTGAACTTTACCATGATTTGAAATAAAGTCGCCACATTGGCCTTATTAGTATGAAAAGGCTTCCCTCCGTTTCCGGCGCGTAATAGAGACCTTTCGCGTGACACTGACATTTTCAGCCTCACAGACACACACGGGTAATAAGAGTAAAGCAATTCGCTTATCACCGTGCGGTACTCACACACACACACACACACACACACACACACACATGTAGCTCTATCCACACGCAGACACACACATATCCATCTTCTTCTACACATGACACCTCAAGGTCAGAGCCACAATTTACCCATCAGCCCCTGCTCCCCTGCCACACTGCCCCCAACAACATAGTGACATATGGAGAGAGAGAGAGAGAGAGAGAGAGAGAGAGAGAATATGAGAGAAAAAATAATGAGAGAAAGAGTTATAGTGGGAGAAAACTATGAGGGAAAATAGTGTAGAAAGAATGAGAGAGAGAGAGAGAGAGAGAGAGAGAGAGAGAGAGAGAGAATATGAGAGAAAAATAGTAAGAACTAATGAAAGAAAGAGTTAAAAAATGAGAAAAGTACAAAAGAAAGAGTAAGAAAGAATGAGGGACAGAAACAGAGACAGAGAGAGAGATGGGAAGGAGAGAAGGAGACAGAGAGAAATCGAGAGAGTGAAAGAAAGAAAAGTGTGTGTGTGTCAGAGAGAAAGAGAAAAACACAGTGAAAAAAACAGAGTGAGCAAGAAAAAGAGAGCGATATAGAGAAAGGGAGAGTGTGTGTGTAAGAGAAATGTAACAAAAACAGAGAGTGAGAAAGACTAAGAGAGAGGGAGAGAGACAGATAAAGAGAAGGAGTGAGTAAGAGAGAGTGAGGGGAGTTTCAGAACAAATACTGAAAGAGAACTACAAAGCTGTGGGCATAAACTTTTTTTTTTTAATTAAGAATAAACTTTAAAGGTAATCTGAACACAAGTGGTCAGTTAATCAGTACATAGATGGGATTTTTGGGTGAAACACCACTGCAGTGAGTGTTTAAATGGTTTAGGCATTTACGGCTGGTCCTGGACATATCATAAATAACTGTCCTCATGGATCTCAGCCTGTCCATCAGAGCCTACTGGACCACAGGCTTCAAAATTTATCACGCATGCCTGTGCAGCCTTGTACTCAAGGAGAAAAAATATGCTTTTGCTCCATTGCATGTTAGATTACACTGACACGGCAAGTTCCAATATTCATTTCTATCTTCTGTCTGATCGCTAGCCATTTGAAAAACATGGCAATAACTACATAAAACAACATTTGTAGCAGAAAGAAAGAAAGACAGAAGTGATAAAATAGTAGCCCAACATTTTTCAAATTTTTGTTTTAAAAATAATTTTCTTTAAAACCATTTTATTAAAATTATTATTATCATTATTATGATTATTATTATGATTCTCCTTCTCCTTCTTCTTCTTCTTTTTCTTCTTCTTCTTATTATTATTAATATTTTTATTATTATGTTAAATTTATGTTTTAATGTTTCATATGCAAAAATACCCTCTCACATGTTCTATGTTCCACAGAACTGCCTCTGACTTCGGGTGCAAAATGACCTTTAACAACTGGGAGCATGAATGAATGCTGAATGACATCACATCACATTTTACATATTCAGTGAATTTTAACACATGAAAGACCACTTCAAAAACAGAAAGAAGAAAGTTGTTAGAGGTTCATTGGTCTGTAGAATTTTAGATTCAGAGCGACTAGCAGACAACCCCCATCACGGACGCTAATGGAGCAGTCAGTCATCATCATCATCATCATCATCATCATGACCATCATCACACTCATCTTCATCTTCATCTTCATCAAAAGCATCATCATCATCTTCGTCATCTTAATCTTCATCATCATTATCATCATTTTGTCTTCATCATCGTCATCATCATCATCTTCTTCTTCATCATCATCTTCATCATCACAATGGAGGAGGGCACAGGAGCTCCTGATCATCTGGGTGTGCCTTTTTTCATCAACACACTCCATCACACACACGTGCTTTTTCAGGTCACAAAAACGTGACCTGTGATCCACACTGATCCGTGAAATATTCTTAGTGGGGCGCTACAATATATCAGTGGCTGAAAGATTATTTCCAGATGAACTGGAAAATGCAGTTACTGTTATTGGTTTGTCTCCAGGGAAATCACCGGTTTTATGTTCAGGTTGATGTAAACTCTGCGTTCACATGACGAAAATAATGTTATTGAATTATTGAAAGTAATAAATACAGTCTGATGGAGCTTATAATTATCTGCTCATGCAGTCATGACTAAATTCTAGGCTTATTTAATAAAGAAATCCCTCTGTTATCTCACATTTGAGCAAACAAGACAAACATGATTTATGGTGTGATTAACTACACAAAATGAGGCAATTATTCAGGATTATTTTAATCATTTTGACAGCCCTATATATTATACAGTACACCTTTGCAATCAGAAATATTCAACCCCTTTAACGCACAAGATGTTTTTGTGATGTGGATGAAATGTAAAGTCCAGTGATCACTGAGCTTCATCTTTTGGACTGAGGACATTCTCCAGAACAGTCTGATGTATCTGATGCCGGTCACATACTGAAGATAACCAGTGACACACCTAACTAAACGACAGACTAACCTCCATACTTGACTGTGGGGATGATGTTCTTCATTTCAGAAACTTTGTATTTCTTGCATCAGATGTCCCGTTGATCCATGGGTCCAGACAGTTCCAGTTTAGCCTCAGGACTCCATGACACAGTTTCTTAAAACTCCACAGACTTTTCCAAAGTCAATTTTTCATTTGCTTCTTTGTAAGGAAAGGGGTGCAATAAAGTGTCCGGGCATAAAGACCTTGATTATTTAATATCCTTCTAATAGTCAGTACTTTATAATTCGCTTAACTGTGTTTCCCCAAACGTCCACAAAATGTAGTGTCTCTAAGGACTAGTAAGTAACATATATTGCAGGACTAATGACTCTAATGACTAGTAAGTAACAGATACTGGGGTTAAAAATCCTGGGGTTCCTGGGGTTCCTGGGGTTAAAAATTTTGTTTGTTTGTTTGTTTGTTTTAGATGTTCAGATTTCCTAAATATTTATCTCCAAAGGGGTTAAGTAATTTGGACTGCAACCAAGGTTGGTGTTATGATAAGGCCTGGTGGTCCTAGTTCCACCCATTTTTCTCATTGGCCTACCCAAAATGTCTGCTCAAATTTAATATTGGGATTTAAATTACAAAATACACTCATTATAAGCATAACATACACAAAATTCCTTTTCTGACCAAACAAAATCTCAGTTTAAAAAGTAAGCATTACAGTGTTCAGTCACTTTTGAGGATAACAGAATACTAAAAGGTCAGGAATGCTGATTTGACCCTTGAATAAGACTGTATATAGGTAAGACTAAGCAAGCCAACCCACCTCAAGCCTAGTAAACCTAGTAAACAAAGGGTGGCAGACTTTGTTAAAGTGCTCATATGAGATCCACCGAAAACAGCGTCTGAGCCCACCCACAGTTGTGGGAATGTATTTTGAGTAGGGGAATGTGACTGTGTCTTATACCCTGGGCTATAGTCCAGCATCCTGGACATAGTCCCATCCCTGACTCCTCCAAAAGCTTCACTTAAACTTAAACAGTTTTTTAGAGCCTATGCCCCTTTGGAGTAAAATTTGAATTCAGCCCACCTGCAGATTTCTTGTGCTCACTAAAAATGGCAATCCTACCACTGATTGAAACTGCATGGTTATAGCACAGTGTAGTATATTGATTATCTGTTATTGTCATTACTATTGGCCTCGATAAGGTCCCATTATCAGCCCAGATGTTCAGTATCAGTGTATCTCAGAAATAACAACACGAGGAGGTATACGGTAGCGAGACTGCAATGAATAGTTCATTTTCAATTATGTAGACAAAATGTACTGGTGTATCCTCATCATACATCATACAGCTGGTTTGAGAATGAGAGAGGGCCCTCCCTCCCACCCTCCCACTCAGAGATCAGACCGTAGATTAGACTGGATTAGTGTGTATACAGATGAAAACACACCAAACGCAGTGACAGATCACAAAAGCAGCGCCTCAAAGCACAGGTGTCAAAGCAGACAGCGAACGAAAGCTATATGCTAATTGTGTCAACATAAGCCCTGTTCCACCTAATGGCAGTTTGATCTACAGCTACAAACAACATGGCTTTTTTATTTTTATTCAGAAAGGAACAAATTCACAGATCAAAAAGGAAAAAAAAGAAGGCCTACACTTGAAAACAGCGCCAACCACCAAGCTGTGATAAACAAAGGCAATAGGCCGCGTGGAAGGGTCTGTTGTTTTTCCATCTCAATAATGTAGCTGTGATAGAGAAACAAAAAGGCTTTGAAAGAATATGAATCTTTTTTGGACATTTGCCATTTAGTCCCCAATCCATGCAGCTCACACGTGGACGCTAAGCTGTCAGGATTATAATGTCATAACCATGAACATACTTTCATCTGATTAAACATTCAGCCCACAGCAGTTTAGGGATGCGTAATGATATTGGAATTGTATTGGATCGGACCAAAAAGAAGATGAAGAACATTTTGTTCTTCCAGAAGAACAAAATGTTAAGATGATATTACACTAAAATATATGCATTTCATTCATTTTGCTGCATTTGTAACCCTGCAAAATTAAGTAACATTGCGCTGTAGTGCAAAGCACACTGTCCTCATATCAATGCATCGTTAAGTAAAATACAAGATAAATTGAGAATTCTGGCCATTTCAGGAAGTAGCACTGGGAATCAGACCCAGTCTTTGGAAAATTTTCAGACTTTTAAAATGATTTGGTCTTTTTTCTGTGGGAAAGTCTCTAACATCTATATCATATTCATAATATATACTATAATAACATAGACAATTCTAATAGATTTCTACGGGGCAAAGAACTGCATTCAGCTTCAGGTTCAAAATATACCCAAAGTACAACCACAAGGATGAAAGAGTTTAAATGCATCTTCAGGTTGTTCAGGAGGAATGTGTGGATTGTGAAGATTTTTTACTTTTATGCGCTTGGAGGAGAACACTAAGTGCCAGTTCTTTTGCAACAGCTAACAAATATCCACGTTGACTAGCATCATGCTGAGTGATGGGGGAGGGGGAGGGGAGGCCCATTCTATCCACCAATTATGCCTTGGACTCCCAGCCATGGATGACTGAGGCATCACTGAGGGCCAAACTCATGATCTCCTGATGATCTCCTGATGATGCGGCCAAAGCCTAGACAGTTGTGTCACTTGGGAGTATTCTAACACATTCAGTGATTTTTTTCTTTCTTGGTAGCATTTGGGCTGCGTAGAGAAGGAAGGGGGTTATAGATTGAAAACTCAGAATCTCACACAGACACCACAAGCACCAGGCTCAAATACACAATAAGTCAATACGTCTACCCACCACTGTTGAGAAGGGAACTCAATCCCAGTGTACTCCTTGATATGGCTGACCTTGTGCTCAGAGTTCAATATTAACTGTGTGCTAATGGCAACTGTGGACACTGTATTCTCTATAAGAGCAAACACACCCACACCCACACCCACAATGCCTGTGAGTTGACTAGCAATATACATTAGTTTACTGTTCGCAGTGCAGCTACAGAGAAAGGATGGGAGGGGTCTTAATATTGAAGAAGCACAGCTAAAGAAGATGAGTTTTAATGAAATATTGGGCTCAGCACGCAGACAAAGATATTTGCATTTTTCAAATTTAGATTCATAATCAGGCTTTATTGAGAGAAGCTCATCATATGAAGCCATGCAGCAGTAATGGCAGTGTGGGAGAAAGAGAGAGAGAGAAAGCTTTAATGTTGGAAGGTCTTAAAAGTGTTTTTTCTACATTCACACTAGTTTATTCTCCATTCTGATCATTCAGTCAGGATATGTGAGTCATTTAGATGTAACGGTTTGTGTTGAATGTAGAAGAGCCATAGGGGGTCAGCATATTAAGGAGTTCACAGCAGAGGACAAAGGTTAGGGGAAAATTCCCCAAAGTTATTGTGGTGCAAAAAAAAATACATGATCAGTTTTGGTTACTTTTATATTGATCCTTGAGGATGATGATGCTGGAACACTCTTTGGAAACTCTCATGGGGAGAAGTTGAGAGGTCAAACTTACAGGGTGAAGTTCTCCTCAGGGTAACACCGGTTACGCAGCAGCCCCGCCCACAGCTGCACGCCGATGATGCCGAAGATGAAGAAGACGAAGAAACAGAGCAGGAGCACGTTCCCCAGCATGGGCAGGGTGTCCAGCAGCAGGTTTACCAGAATTCGCATACCTGCGCGCACGCACACACACACACACACACACAAACATGTTTGTTTTATACAGTGTATATACATTAATATTGGCCATTTTTATCTATCTATCTATCTATCTATCTATATATATATATACACACACTTTTTATTATTGGCTACATTGTAGATTAATATTGAAAACATCACCTATTGCTCTGATGACAGCTTTGCACACTCTTG
>JBBPCZ010000148.1:21816030-21837259 GCA_037974445.1 Brycinus macrolepidotus | reverse complement strand
CCCCCCCCCCCCCCCCCCCCCCCCCCCCCCCCCCCCCCCCCCCCCCCCCCCCCCCCCCCCCCCCCTAACAGGGCGGCAGAAAATGTTACAATTCTATTGTGTATATTGAAAATCCCAGCTGTTCACAACGACTGCAATATGGATTATGTTAAATAAAATATGGACTCGGAATGCTCATATATATCAGATACATCAACACAAACACCACACGGTTTTTAGCTTTTTTTTTTTTTTGCAACTGTATCATCCCACTGACCGCTGGTTGCTAGGCAACAAGGAGTGTCATTCACTCGAAGCTGCTGGATCTACTTTTTTTTGCGGAAGAAACTGCCAGTGTTTATAATATGAGTCTGAAACAGTGCATCGGGGATTTACTTTTTTTTCATTTTTTTAAAAACCTGTCGTGTAAAAGCCGCCGGAGCTGGTGAGTGAAATAACGGCCAAGATAAGTGGTGACCAAATAAAGATATTAATCATAGAAACAGTAAGAAGTGGAAAAAAATGAGAGAATACAGAAAATCAATAAAAAGTTTAAAGTGTGATGGAAGTGCAAATATTTAAAACAAAAAAAGTCCAAACCCTCCAAAGCAGCATTACAGCAGTGTCTTCCACCAAAAAAGTAGTTCCAGCCCCTTAAAGTGACCCTGTCAATGTGTACCTGCTGTTCTATTTAGCTCTATAACAGTCAGGTCTGGTGGGTGGAGCTCATTTACATAAAGCTCACCTGGGCCAGGTAATCTCTGCTCTGCTGCTTTTGCCTGTTCAGAGGGGTATAAAGCTCTGGTGGATCATCTTTGGGGCTTAAACATCAGTGTGTCATTGCTTCCTTTCCTGGAAGTGCAGAAGTTTTTGGTGTTTCCAGTTCTATCTTAACTGGTGTAAAGGGGGGGTTGGGGGGGTAGGATACTTGCCTCTGGACCAAGAGGTCATGGGTTCAAATCCTACCTTCAGCACCACCACTGGGTTCCTGAGCAAGAGCCTTAACCCCAAGTTGCTCCAGGGAGACTGTACCCTGTAGGGAATGGAAGTCTCTTTGGATAAAAGCATCTGCTGAGTGCCGTAAATGTGTAACAGTTACGTTCTGCTGCTTAAGGTTCCACCTTGAAAGGTGCATCAGTTATGTTCTAGTGCTTTAGGTTCCATCTTAAATTGTGCAACAGATACATTCTGGCAACTCAAATACAATCCGCTGCTTTAGATTTCACCTTAAATGCAGCAGATATACCATCACCTTAGGTTCCACCTTAAATAGTGCAGGAGTTACATTCTGGAACTTAAGGATCCACCATAAATGGGGCAACAGGAGATTTGGATTAGTTCTGAATTAGTTATAGACATTATCCTTTAGGTGAATATGAAAAAATTTGACAATAATTAGAAATGTATGATGTATGTTCCTGTATCGTGGTGTTCGGTTTCTCACCTGTTTCAGTGAAGGGTGAGGTACGGAACAGACACTCAGAAGAACAGTCTTTCATTTAGGGTGAAATAAACACCATCATCTCATTAGATACACACACACACGATAAAGGGAAACTCCACCCACTTTCCAGAACCCTCCCATAGTTCAGTGTAAACGGACTGGCTTCATTTTAAAGACTCAGATCTCTTTCCAGTGGAGGTGAATGGAACCAGACATCTCCAACACAAATCCAGACGTTTTATTCACTCACCCCCCAGTGAAGCTCCACGTGTCTGAGTGTTTATATGGATGCTGATGATGTAAAATAGTGAATCTGAACTAAATCACTTTTCTTTGGGGACTATTTTGCCTCACGACGCCCTGCATGTATCCCTCCACCATGAATGGGTTTAGTTTTAGGGCCAAAACCTCAAACTTAGTCAGAATTAAACAGGATGACTGCACTTTTGAGACTGGCATATGTAAACGAGTTCTGTTCTGATTGGCTACCCAATAAAAAAAAAAGCCTAATGTGAAAAGTCAGGGCAGAAACACTGCTTATAACTTCAGGGTGGGGCTGAACTGATGTAGGCTGTGTTTATGACATCACAAAAAAATGTAACATGGTCTGCTTAGTGCTCACATGTGGACGGCAGGTGGGTTTGTCTCATTAAAGCACTTATTTTCAAAAAGGAGTTCCAAAGCCCCCGACACTGTCCCTTACTGTGACCTCCCCCTCCCCAACCAGAACCTCCACAGTGACCTCTGACCTCGTACCAGAGACCTGCTGCTACTTTGTGACATCACAGACGACTCGTTCGGAGGGCGGAGGGCTGTGAGTTCCGATTGGTCGGCTCGTACAGTAAATTTCATTTTAACAGTGTTTAGCGTTAAACAGGACCAACTCTGCCCAACAGGATTAATAAACTTCATAAAATAAATACCATCCACAATTACTAAAATTACTAAAATAATTCTAAAAATTACTAAAAAAAAGTACAAATGACAAAATGCAAAAGGAGATACAGAACCTCTGAAATTTTCCCACCGCCCCCCCACCCGATAAACTAACATTATAAAATACATATATACATTACTAAAAATACATTACTAAAAATACATTACTAAAAATTACTAAACAGAAAAAATTAATAAGTAGAGATAGAACTTATGAAATTTCCCAGAGCCCCCTTTTTTACTGTCTGAGTTTTTCTGTCTGAGTTTAACTGAGTTTTACTGTCTGAGTTTTTCTGTCTGAGTTTTACTGTCTGAGTTTTTCTGTCTGAGTTTAACTGTCTGAGTTTTACTGTCTGAGTTTAACTGTCTGAGTTTTTCTGTTTGAGTTTTTCTGTCTGAGTTTTTCTGTCTGAGTTACTGTCAGTTCATCTTGTAAACTAACAACACAAATAACTTCACAAATAACTGTAAAACAGACTTTTACAGATGTCAAGACTTTTTAAGTCCAGAAGAGTGATGTTATGGGCCATTAATATTAATATTAGTAAGATTTTTAAATGATAATATTTTATTATTATTACTAATATTAACCACAATACTGTAATTGTGTCTGGATTGTGTAATTGTGTCTGGATTGTGTGTTTACTTTCCTACTTGGGGAGTCATCTATCTATCTATCTATCTATCTATCTATCTATCTGTCTGTCTGTCTGTTCGTCTGTCTATTTATCTATCTATCTATGTATGTATGTATCTATCTGTCTGTCTGTCTATCTATCTATCTGTCTGTTTATCTGTCTGTCTATCTATCTATCAATCTATCTGTCTATCTATTTATCTATCTATCTATCTCTTTATCTGTCTGTTTATTTTATTTATTTAATGGAATAGAGTAAATATACCATTTGAAACCATGTTTATAGACTTTAAGCATGTATTATATTTATATTAGTGCTATTATAATATTCTAATTTTACATTAATATCACTAATATTAACGGATAAATACTGATATTTTGTGTTTTGGGGGCGCGCGAGGTGGGTGTGTGTGTTTGTGTGTGTGAGGGGGAGAATTATTTATTTATTTGTTTGTTTATTTATTTATTTATTTAAGCAGCAGCGCGCATGCGCGTGATCGTGCCGCGGGAGTCTCGCGGGCCTTTTCCCTCCGCACGCGGGGCACAGAGCGAGCAGCAGGACCGAGGAGCGGGACGGAGCGCGCGGAGACACACGGCAAACAACAAACAAACAAATAAGCAAGCAACCAACAAATAAACAGCTCAGCGCGCGGAGCGAGAGAGGAGAAAGCGCGGGAGATTGCTGAGGCGGCAGAGAGGCGCTAATCCGGATGGAGCTGATCACAATCCTCGAGAAAACCGTCTCTCCAGGTAAAGACCCGGACAGAACCGAGCCTGAACCCGACCACAGCCTTAACACGGCCTCACACCCGAGAGCAGCGAGCCAGAACCGAGCCTGAACTCCCTACAGAGCCGCCACAGCCCGGACCGCAGCGGGGCGGCTAACAGGCTAACGGGCTAACCTGCTAGCAGACTGGGCCGGGCCCTTCCGCCCTATAGCTCCTCAAACTCTCGGGTTATTCACCCAAAACACCCGGAACTCGCTTAAACACTCTCTTGCTGTCATTTAGTGAGGAAAACCACAGCCCAGTGGGTTTTAAGCGTGTGTATTTTTTAAAAAAAGACCGCAGATGAGCTTTACCGGCCCGGCTAGCCTGTTAGCTGTTAGCAGGTTGCCCCGCGCGGGTTTCCCTCCCGGCTCTGTTTCAGGAGTTCTGACTGAAATTAACCTTTAAACCCCTCGTTCACACGCACTTAAGCCCGGGAGTGCGGATTGTGAGGTAAATGTGAGACAGTTAAGGCCGTGTGGGCTTTATTTCTGTGAGTTTGGGCGATGCCGATTTCAGGGCTGTGTGCTAACTGCTAGCCGGTTAATTAAAAGTTTCCGGCCGGTTCGGAACCACGCCGGGTCTCTCTCTCCTTTTTCTCTCTCTTTTTTTTTAATCTGGAGGAGGTTCAGCGGGGCCGGGCTGCGGTTGCTTCTGGAGCCCGTGTGTGTGGAGGGTGTGAGAGTGAAGTGTGTTGAGGGTTTGGGGTTGGGGTGTGTGTGTGTGGAGGATTGAGGATGAAGTACTGTGTGTGTGGATTCCGGGCGGATTCCCCTCGTTGCGGGCAGAGGGAGGGAGAGGGTGAGATGGTGTTCCAGAGGAATATTTTTATTTTTAATGTTGAGCATCTCTGCGTTATCAGGTTTTGTCTTGTTTGGTGTGTTTTGGCCTAACCCTTCTCTCCCTGCCGTTTCAGATCGGAATGAGCTGGAGGCGGCGCAGAAGTTTTTGGAGCAGGCGGCGATCGAGAATTTGGTGAGTTTCTGTCTGGATATAGTGGATTTATGAATGATGTTTAACCCGTGTGGCTGTCTGCAATGGGCTCTTTCCTCCCTCCACGCTGGATGGAGCCTCTCCGTGGAGCAGCAGGCCTGTTAACCCCTACATCACTCTGATTCTTAATCTCCCTGACTCTGAAACCGCAGATGCCTGTGGAGGTCCATTAAACCGGTCAGACTGTCAGCATTACTGCTGTGAAATGTTTGAGCAGTTTTCAGGCATGAAGATTTCTCCCTTTTTATTAACACTTTTTAGTTTAGCCTAGAACTGCATGATACAGAGAATATCAGCATTGTGATTTTACAGCTGCATATTGCAACTGATGACTCAGTGTATTAAAGGTTGGGCCTTTTAATCATCACTTTTCTGGATTAAAGTCTAAATATTGTTTCAGATGGCACTCTCCCCATACAGTTGATAAATAAACTACACAAACAGCCTGCTTTCAAATCATCATTTTATGTCACAAAACCAGCACATTTAAATCTCTCTTTATGCAACACATAGCAGTTTAGCCCCGCCCACTCATGCATCAGTTTGCCTATACCTTTTAATGGTTAAAGATTAAAATAATGAGTTTTGTTGGTTGTCAGTTCATCAGAACACCCAGTAACTCACCTGATTGGTCACCCTGTCAAACACTGATTGGTTAGAGGCTCATTTGCATATTGCAGCCTTCTGTGATATCAGTATTACAGACACAGATGTTGCAATAAAGATTAGCAGACAATATATTGTGCAGCTCCAGGCATGGTTTTAGTTTCAAAATCTGTTCTTTATACACAGAGAAGCTGTGAAATGATTAACACAGTAATAAGCCTCCTGCTTGTACATACACTGTTATAAACATTTTAAATCTGAAATTGAGAACACGTTGCCTATGCCTCAGATTTTCATTTTAGGGAACTGGAGTGCCAACTATGATGCTTTATGTACCACAGGAATTGTTATGGTCTTCTATCTACTGGCCTACTTCATATAATTTTAAACCCAACACACTGTTGAGTTGCTGATCTTGCATTTAATCGCTCAGTTACTGTAACAACCATCAGAAATCCCACAGCTGGTGAGCACCAGTCGACCACAGGCCACCTTTTACAGCACTCTGAGTAGATCTTGAGTGGATGGTTGAAGACAGAGTTTTTTTTTTTGTTTTTCTCCTCAGTATTAAACATTTTCTGTCAACTTTACTCCTTACCCAGCTTGAAAGCTCGTAAGGTGCTGTGTGTACATGCTGGCACGGACCCAGAACTGGTGTTCTGATGCTGAGTGGTGGTATGTGACCAGGTGCGATAATGTGGTGTCATGGTGATTAGAGCTTTATCGTTCACAAATTTATTTAATGTGGAATAAAGGCTGGAGGATGTGAGAGCTCTGCACCCATCAGGTCACCCTGTTATAAAAAATTTTTGATGAGTTACACTTGATGTTTCTGCTTTGACAGAATAGATGTGTATGTATATATGGTGTTTTTTTTTTTTTTAAATTAGATAAATGAATAACTATACAAATATGTGTGTGTGTTTTATATATGTATGTATATTTACATGTAAATAATTGTTATAAGGGCACAGCTTCCAGGTGAAGATGGGGACTCCAGGCCTTCCCTGATGCTAATGTTATGCACATTAAGAGGTTTTTTTTTTTTTTTTTGAGTGAAATTAAACCACATCTCTCAATCTTGAGTGTAGTCCAAGACTGACTGTGGCCAGTAGTAGTGAGTTATTCTTCTGTTCCCTTCTCCCTTTCAGCCCACTTTCTTGGTGGAGCTCTCCAAGGTGTTGGCAAACCCAGGGAACACCCAGGTCGCCAGAGTCGCCGCCGGCCTGCAGGTCAAAAACTCCCTCACATCCAAGGACCCTGATGTGAAAGCGCAGTACCAACAGAGATGGCTGGCCATCGACGCCAATGCCCGCAGGGAGATCAAAAACTACGTAAGGAGCCTCAGACAGCAGCAGACACACAGTGTTGCATCAGTAGAACCCATAACTTTTCTCCTTTACTCAAATACCTTACACTGTTCTCAAGAGGAACCATCTGGAAAATAACAGCCCCAAACTTTCACATTTTCAGATACCATCGGTCATTCAGAAACGTTAACATATTGATAATTTCTCTCCTTTTACTCAAATATCTTACACTGTTCTCAAGAAAATAACAGCACTATATAGGTTCCCAAACATTTTCTATTTTTTCATCCTCTGAGCATCTGTAACGTGCAGTTGGATGCCATTGAATATTCAGAAATATAAAACTGATCCAGAGTCATCTTGGTTGACTCCAGACACTCCTGTAATAGAAGCCAATAGGCAGCTGCTGAATGAGTCAAAAGGTTTTTGTTCATTTAGAAGGTGCGTTTAAATGTGCCCTTGTTCTCTGTGGTGATTGTTCAGTGTAAATTCTCCTCACCTCTTCATCACCTTTGTTTGTTTCTCTCCGGCTGGCAGGTTCTGCAGACGTTGGGCACAGAGACGTACAGGCCGAGCTCCGCCTCGCAGTGCGTAGCCGGCATCGCGTGTGCGGAGATTCCGGTCAGCCAGTGGCCGGAGCTCATCCCCCAGTTGGTGGCCAACGTCACCGACCCCACCAGCACGGAGCACATGAAGGAGTCCACGCTGGAGGCCATCGGATACATCTGCCAGGACATCGTGAGTGATCCCCAGCCAGCTGGTGCCTTTGGTACCAGCTTTTTTTTCCAAAAGGGCTATGCTGAAGGGATCAGTGTGAGTCAGAATTCGTAGTAGGGTTGTTGGTTGCGTAGGGAAAACATCACTACTTTCCCCCCAAAAACTACATCTACAATAAAAAAGGAATGTTTATCAATACGCTTATCAGAAAATGTCTAGTCTTGTGAATGTGGTGCGTCTGTCAGCTTCACTGTGTACAATGTGCATGTGTCCTTATTTTTTTTTAAACATACCATATCTATACAAAAAATCATGTCATAGTGTTAAATGCTTGCAGCTTTGTATACACTTTCAGGTGTACAGTGTTAGACTGTAGGCCCAGGTAAGGATTAGAGTTTTAGAAAGCTCATAGATGTTGTTCGGAATACTAAGTGCAAGGTGAGCATCTGCATGTTATCTGTTCACTCACTGTTCTCATAGAGATTTGAGTTTTATTTGCATTTCTTTGAACTGCTGAGGTGCAGTTTAGTCACCTTGAGTGCATCACAAATAGCCAGCAGATCTGGTGTCTTGAGTGAGTTGAAATGGCTGTAAATGAGCAGCTGCAGGAGTTTCGTCTGTGTTTCTCCTTGTTAGAGCACTCGACGGTTAATTGACTCTGCGGGGTGTGTTTATTCTGCAGTCAGGTCCTGCAGAGCTCTAATAATCAGTGTTTATCCGCTGTTCTGAACTTCTGTCTTCCAATCCAAGTGGTGACGGCTGGAGTAGCTCCTGCGTGTCACTCTGACCCAGAGAACTGCAGAGTTAGTGATAATAGCCCTGAAATTATCCTGCTGCCCAGATCATCACTGGCCAACTTATATTAGCGATAACTAATCATTAATGATTAGGGCTGCACGATGCAGACAAAATATCAATATTACAGTTTTACTGCTATATATTGCAGTTGCAATCCCTTGGAGTATGAAAGATCCATATTATAATTTTCTGGAATTAAAAAGGTTTAAAGTCTGTATTGTTTTAAAATGTGCTGTCACTCCCATGTCCATGCAGTCCGTAAATTCAAATCATAGTGTTTGTGATGTCACATATCCAGCACAATAGCGTATCTCCTTAATCAGCCTACAGCAGTTTAGCTCCGCCCACTCATGCTGAAGTTCTAAGGAGTGTTTCAGGCCTGTGCTGCAATACAGGGCAGGCAGTCTGAAAGATCTGAGAGATCATTTACATTAATCAGTCTTAAAGGCACAGTAACAAAAACAGCCTTTTTAATTCTATGCGAGTGAGTTGTGATTAAATTATACATTTTTGGTATGTAGACTCAAATGTCATGGGGAAAATTAGATTGGTTAGAGGCTCGTTTGCATATTGCAGCCTTAAACAAAGTCAGGATTGTAGAGACCAGTATCGTGATAAGGATTAGCAGACAATATACCGTACAGCTCTAAAAAATAATGTATTTACCTTCTCAGAACAGAAATGATCAGGCTTACAGATTTAACCAAAAACTGTCCATGTTTTCTAAAACAGTGTTACAGTCGAAGTCTGTTACTATAATTTATATTGATAATCGAGATTTCTAGCAATTATTTTCACTGTTGTATATTATTCACTATTGTTTATTTTTTTCTTGTTTTATTTTTTAATTTTTTAAGTCTTTAGACCCCAAAGTAATTCTGGAGTGCACTTTTTGGGTGATCATAATTTATATTTAGCTAATTTTATTTAGAATAAAAACAGTAAGCGGGCATGTAGGGAATTAATTGAAAATTTTAAATTAATTTCAAATGGTTAAAATTGATTTTCTTTTTCTGCATTGATGCAGAATGGTTCACTTTCGTATCGCAGTGCATCTTAAACGTACTTTCCTCAGCTCTATTAAGTAATTTCAAATAAACAGAAGCACTAAGCTGACTCTCCATTGGCAAAATATATTAATTACTTTGAGTAATGAGTTAATTCTGACAGTTGTGTGTGAGAGAGAGAGCGGCCTGGTTGATAAAACCTCATGTGGGGACTGATTCTTTTTTTTTTTTCTTTTTTTTTTTTTCTTCCCTTCTCTTTCCCCCTCTAGTCAAAAATGTCCAATTATTAGATAGCGGAATGCTGTATTAAACAATGTGTTGTAGCATCAAGTGATTAATTTATTTTTTTTTATTAAGGTCATTAACTTGGGCTGATCAGTTTGGCAGTGTTGGATTACACAGTCTGAAAACTACTTTAACCCTCCAGTCTGTTTATTATTGAGGCTATTCAGTACAAATAGATTTTTTTATTTATTTATTTATTTTATTTTTTTTAATGATACTACTTACATCACTATTGTAGGGTTCTTAAGTTGCTGGGTGTGTCCTTTAAGTCCTTTTCCTGGTCAAACACACTTATTAAACCTGATACTGAACTGGAGCTGAATCAGGTGTGAATAATCAGGTGTGCTGTAATTTTGCTTAAACCGGTGTGGTTTTTCTACTAAGCTGTTGTATTTCAGTGATGAACTCTACCCTGATCACTGTAAGGAGCCAGCTCTGCCCGAGGTTTAACCTGTTCTGCTTGTTTTGTGTGTGTAAGGACCCGGAGCAGCTCCAGGACAGCGCCAATCACATCCTCACCGCTATCATCCAGGGCATGAGGAAAGAGGAGCCCAGCAACAACGTCAAACTCGCCGCCACCAACGCACTTCTCAACTCACTGGAGTTCACCAAAGCCAACTTCGACAAGGAGGTACTGTCTGCGCTCTCGGGCCGCTTTATAACTCCTCTTCACACACTTTTACAGCTTTAATGGAGCCTGGAGTTTCATTCCAAATCCAGACCCAGACCGTCAACCAGAGGATCCGCAAAACTCCACATTTCTTATGATGGTGACTTAAGTTACCTTGTAGTGGAAATGCTGATTGGTAGAAAAAATAAAATAAATAGCCTGTCAGCTATTTTATGTTAGAAATCTTTAACAAAATTCACCCATCAGTGGCTTGAAACAACAGTTTTAAAAGTTTTTAGTCTGCATAAGCTTTACATATTATATCTTCATAATTGTCTCATTGGACTTTGCTGCTAGTAACTCGAGTGGTGTACCAGATGAACTGTTCAAGGTAGTAAAAGTAGGAGAAAAAGAATAAAGTAAGGGGGGAAAAAACTACAGGATGAGAAAATATGAACCCAAATTCATTAGACTGAGGACACATGAGTTTTGTTTCGTATTTTTGAGAAGCAAATGGGTAGTTGTCCAATCCTGATGGGATCCGAGTGTCAGGTTTGGACAACAGTGATCAGGTGTTTTTCTGATGCTAACTAAACTTAATATCATAGAATGAGCTGTTATGTGACTGTATCTGATTGTCTAATTATCTGTTGGAGACTCCCTGTAATTGTTTTCCCTGCACATGAAGGCCTTTATTAACAGCTGAAGTGGCACATGTCTGAAAAAACCCTGTCTTATTGTTTTTTCTTGTTTTCTCTCCTCCAGACGGAAAGACACTTTATCATGCAGGTTGTCTGTGAAGCCACACAGTGCCCCGACACCAGGGTGAGTGACTCTGACCTGTTAGTTATTGGTGGACGTTTTTTGTGCACTGTATTGAAATGTGTTCCGTAATAACAAGGCGGAGTCTTTTCCCTCAGGTCAGAGTGGCTGCATTACAGAACCTGGTAAAGATCATGTCCTTATACTACCAGTACATGGAGACGTATATGGGGCCGGCACTCTTTGCGGTGAGTTTTCAGTCTGACATAACTGGCTAATTTAAAGGGCAAATATCAGTAGAGAGACAATATTTTGATGGATGTGGAGCTGTCACTGCTGATTTTATTAACATAATCTAGTTACTAGATTACTTTAATAACCAAATAATACAAATACCATATGATTGCATATTATATTTTAATTACCCATGGATTAGATCTACTGGTGTGTGTCCTTCAGTGATGCTCAGTTGCTCCCCCTTGTGGAGAATGTTTAGATTGCTGGGCACAGCTTTATAATTTGGATTCTGTTTGTCATTCAGAATGCCTTAATAACTAAGCTGATTTTATGATGATTTTATAAAGTTTCTTTATTATGTTGATCCACACGGACGTTATGAGGACCTTTAAAGCCCAGCCTGCTTTCTGAATGAGGGCAGCCAATCAGAACAGCTCATTTACGTGTTGGTCTTAGATACACGCCAACAAAAACAACCTGAGTAATGGGATAAAAAGGGGCTGGAAAAATGTCCTGTAACAACTAATTATGGTGCATAAAACCAAACAAACATTATAAAAGGAGCTCAGATGTTGCCTCTTTAATTTCATACAGATTTCATTCTACCATGTAAGTCAAAGACTGAGCTGCTCTGAGCTTTCACCGTGTTTAACCCTGTTCTCTCTCTCTCTCCTGTGTTTAGATCACAATAGAAGCCATGAAGAGTGATATTGATGAAGTGGCCTTACAAGGGATTGAGTTCTGGTCCAACGTGTGTGATGAGGAAATGGATTTGGCCATCGAGGCCACAGAGGTAAAAGCAGTAAAGACAGATTTCAGCTCGCACTGTGTTTCTGCAGTAAGTGTCAGTGGAGAAACAATAAACTGGAAAATACACCTTTAACTCTGTGTGAGAGAGGGACTCTCATTCCCTGCAGCACTGGACACTGCAGTGCTGTAGCACAATAAAACAGTACAGTGTTTAATAAAAAAAGTCCCATCTTATGAAATTGCAAAGTAATTTGGGATTCATATTGTGTATGATTTAAAAACAACAAGCTTTGAAGTGTCGTGTGTCTACCCAACATCACTTATTTCGTGCTATAATCTGCCTATAGATGAATGTGTGAATGTCAGTCAGATGAGGGCAGTATTTAACACTTTAGTTTCGTGTTGATATGGCTTAATTAAAATCCCTGCATTTTTATTTCAGTCTAATGTACGTTTGGATGTGCGTGTGTAAAGACTAGTGTGTTTTATGAATCAAGCATTTTTGCTCTCGCTGTCTCAGATTATGTATATTATGCGTGGCACTTTTGTGTTTTAAGGGCAAAGTGTTGAATTTTTTTTGCCCTTTGCACCTGATTGTCATAAACTAATTATCTGTGATTATCAAAACATACTCAGGTCTGAGTAAAAAAGTGAGTCTAGCTGATAAGTGAAACGGATCTTAATCAGTATACTGGGTATATGTCTCTGGGATGTTTTATTTCTGTTTCTATTTATTTTATTTAATTTTTATTTAATTCTAATTTTTTTTCCCCCCCATGGTAGTTAGCTTTGAATGGGGTTTTTTATCTGTATTGTGCAGCACTTTGAACATGAACTGTTTCTCTATAGTTTACTTACTGTATGCTGTGTTCTGTATTGGGTTCTGTAACTGTGATGACCCTCCCTGTAAGATTAAATTCTCCTCCTGTCTCAGGCGTCGGAGCAGGGCCGGCCCCCGGAGCACACCAGCAAGTTCTACGCTAAAGGAGCTCTGCAGTACCTGGTGCCCATCCTCACACAGACCCTCACCAAACAGGTACTCGCCTGAAACGCACCGCACTCGCGTCCAGCCTGGAAGGACGGGTCTGTGGATTTAAAAATAATAATAATAATAATTTATTGTTGTTATTATTATTATTATTATTATTATTATTAATATCTTTTTTTTTTTTTTTTTTTTTTTTTTTTACTGCAGCATTTATTTATCCTAACCGGTATTGGGGTGTCACTACTGATTCATATCAGTGACTGAGTAGCTGAGTTAATCAGGACTGTTGTGATTCGGCGTTTGTTCTCTGCCAGTTGTGTGAGAGGCTGTGTTTGACTTAGGACGATCCAGAAGATCATTTTAAAACTGGGATGTCTGTTGGGTTCTCAGTTTGGTTCAGGAGGGCTGTACTGGGCCTCCAAGAGTTGATCTGAGCTTCAGATGCAGGTCAAAATGTCCATTGTGACTAATGATGACTAATCTGTAGGACTGCCACTAATGAGTATTTTTCTGTTGATTAATCTGTCAGTTGTTTTACCTATTAGTCGATTAGTCTAACTGTTTTTCTTCAGTAAGAAGTATATTTATTGATCTTTTTACCTTGACAAACTATCACTGTATAATGCAAGGTTTCGATTAAACCCTTTATCAAAAAAAGAAGAAACGACTTACAGCTTTAATGAGTGTATGTAGTAGCGAATGGAGATTGTATTGTGTTAGTCTAAACACATGTTTGATTAATAATGATATCTACATCATAAATGAAGAGGACGTACATTTGAAAAAGACGTTTATTGGTGTTGTACAGACGCGTTGTCGAGGGGCAGAGGGTTAATGTCAGTGAAATATTAAACATTCAGTTTTTAACGTGCCGCTGTGACACGGACCTGCTTGAGGAACTGAACGCTTCGCTAAACTCTGAGACTCTGAGGGGAAATCTGTTGCCCAGGCGCGGCTCACGCCCTACAGGTGTTAATCATAACACCACAGAATTCCTGAACTTTCTCTGTGGCCATGTATCTGGATTCATCTGAGACTGATGGCTTAAGGGGAGCGTGGCTGCAGGAATCGCCTCCACCATCAATTAAAAACACTGGTGAATAAATAATTGATTTATTGACTCCACATATGGTCCTTTAGGCAGCTTCACCTCAAACTATTTTGCTTATTTTTTCTGGCTGAGTTGCTGTACAGAGATCTTTACCTTCTGCGGTCATCATTTAGAAGTATCGGTTTAAGTCTGTCAGTATGTCTGTTAAATATGAGTTGGTGTTTCCTGTGTATTGATTTATTTCACTCATTTGAGATCAGAATCCTGCACAGTATTGACCGTTCGCCTGCACAGTATTGACCGATGCCTCGTAGCTCCAGCTTTAGTTATAAGCAAAATTTGGGCTCTGAATACGTCTCAGCTGATCAGCCACATCTGGGGTCAGTGGGAAATTTATACTTTTATAAAATTCATTCTTGAGGAAAGTGCTGTAATTTAAAGCAACTAATTTTAAAGCTTAGTAATTATTAAAGAAATATACATTGGCAACAGCCAATACTTTAGGATGTATCTATCAGAAAAGAAATAATAGTCTCTCTGTTCTGAACACGGCAGTGCTCTGTCTGCGTTTGTAGTGAACAGGTTAGTCTGCACTTTGAAAGTGAAACTGTTTCCTCAGTTGACAGGAGTAGTGTGTTGATGTTTGCTGTTGAATATTTCCGCCATAAACTATGCTGTCTTGTAACTCTTAAGTATTTATAAAAGCATTAAAAAATGTAGCCTTTAGTTTTATATGAAATTCCGTGTGTGTGTATAATTTAATGTATATTTTCAGGGCAGTTTGAGTTTTTGTTAATCTCCACCCATTTCTGTGTCTGAATATATATTTAATATATATATGCACAAGAAGACGTTCAGAACCTCAGAGTAAATACTTAATGTGAGTGGAGTGAACAGGTCAGTGCAGTTTACCCTGTACCCCGTTCAGGAATGTGTGTTAGAGCCTGGTTTTTGTGTGTGAGCAGGATGAGAATGACGACGATGACGACTGGAATCCCTGCAAGGCAGCTGGGGTGTGTTTGATGCTGCTGGCCACCTGCTGTGAGGATGACGTGGTGCCTCACGTTCTGCCCTTCATCAAAGAGAACATCAAGCACCCGGACTGGAGATACCGTGACGCCTCCGTCATGGCGTTCGGATCCATCCTGGAGGGACCCGAGCTCAACCAGCTCAAACCACTCGTCATCCAGGTGAGGGGCACACACACCTACAGTCTTCTGGAGTTATGGGTGTTTAACCTCTGCTCTCTAAGCTTCTGTTTACTTCACTGAAGGTTTTTACATGTCTCTCTGACAAGGTTATGAGTAGGAAGGCAAAATTTGCTTTAACATTTTTTCTATGCAGTTAACATAAGATGTAGGACTGCACAATATATCGTCTGTTAATCGTTATATCAGTCTCTGTAACTGATATCACGGAAGACTGCAATATACAAATAAGCCTCTAATCAATGTTTTTGACACCATTGACCAATCACAGCTCCAGGTGAGTTATCGAGGTCTTCATGAAATCCAACAAAAGTCTTAATTATTTTACTCTTTAGCCGTTAGACGTTGATTCACCAGTGTGTTCTTAAAGGACCCATTTTTGACATTTTCCTTCTGTTTTATTTTTTCTTCTCCTGGTTTTGTGCACCACAGATATAATTCATAATTTATTCTTGTATGACCGTTTTCCAGCCTCTTTTAATACCTTAGGATTAATACTTGAGCTATTTTACTTAGAGAAAGATATAGGCCATTTAACGTACTGATGGAAATTCCAGTCGCGGTATGTAGCAGTAAAATCCCAGTGCTCATATTTTCATGCATATTGTGCAGCTCTGTTTTAAACGTGACTTCACCCGGTTTCTCTCTGTCTTTCGTCTTTTGCTTTATTCAGCCGTGCCGGAACATTCTGTGCCTCTTTAGAGTTTTAATACTGAAAGTGCTTATGATTTCATCTCATGATTGTTTTCAGATGTTTACTGTTTCTGAGGGTGTGGGCTGGAGAGGAGCGCATTATGCAAAGGGTTGAGATGTTCACTGATCACTGCTGATCACTCGGCTCCCTCTGGGTGGGAGGGATGGCAGGAGTCCCCTGGTCTCCGTTACCTAGCAACACTGCAGCCAGTCAGATGTCAGCCAGTCGGGTTCAGTGCCCGGTGTGCTGAGAAACAGTGAACCACTGAACCAGCAATTAGACTCTGAATTGGGCTTTAATGTGTTTTAGAAGTGGTTTGTCTTGTTGTCCTCTTGGATTTGTGGGGTCAAATTCAGGCTCCAGCTTTTAACGAGAATACAGTATGACAGAGACGTTTGCTGGGGATATGACTCATCAAGAAGAAGTTTTGCAACACAAAGGAGTGATTTTTCTTTTTCTCCTGATTCCAGGAGGCTTGCGTCACCACTGTAGATGTGTTTAAGCTGTGCTAGAGAGTAGCACTGCTGCTGACGTTTATATTTTTTATTGAACTTTTATTCAGTTCAGTGGCTGATCTGTTTTTCCATCTTTGGGTTATTTATCCTTGCATTAGTCTGTCAGAATGACTTGTGGATCATTTGAACATTATAGAGTATTATATTTAAATGAAATAACTGAAGCCATGTTGCCCCTTTTTGCACTCTGTCAGTTCGACTAAGTGGATTATATGACTGGGGTTGGGGGGGGGTGTTTGAATTTTACCCATTCCGGTTCTTCTTCGATTCCCTGAAGGAAAAAAAGAAGACACAATCTTTATTTTGAACCATCAAAATGCCCCAGCAGTAATGGGAGGAAATTGTTTAAACTGAAACTTTAAATCTGATGCTTGATGTATACGCCTAAAACAGGTCCTTGCAGATCTGCAGTGTTTAGGAACCAATAAGCAGAACCAAATTAAAAAAAAAAAAAACTGATTACCAAGTGCCAGGTATTTTCTCACTGGTTTTAATTTGGAACCGGTTTCCGGACCAGTATGACCTTATTAATGGACGCTGTTGATTTATTGTTAACTTGCTGACTTAGCTGTTTGCCTGGTGACCTGTTTTAGCCACGTATGCATTAAGGAGAGCTGGGTGTTGCTGTTCGTCTCCTGAAACTGCGGAAAAGCTCTTCTGTTAACCAAACGTTTTAGATGGTGGTCAGTGTTTCCATTAACCTCTGTGAATGTTACTTATCTTTACTACGCACTGAGCCGCTGGTTTGTTTCCCCTCTTCCTGCAGGCGATGCCCACCCTGATCGAGCTGATGAAGGACCCGAGTGTGGTGGTCAGAGACACTACTGCCTGGACGGTCGGCCGAATCTGTGACCTTCTACCAGAGGCTGCCATCAACGAGATCTACCTGGCTCCTCTCCTCCAGTGCCTGATCGAGGGGCTGGGGGCCGAGCCACGTGTGGCCTCCAACGTCTGCTGGGTAAACACCTCTTCACTGATCAGTATGACAGTGCATCAGTAACTAAATCACACTAAACCCAGCTGACGCACCAACTGACGGATGGAGAGCCATGCAGAACACTCGAGCACAACACACAACCAAGAAACACACACACACACCATTTGAGTCCATCTCTTTGACCAGACCTGGGTACACTAGTCAAACAAACTGGTCTCTGCTGGTCTGGTGTACTCAGATCACCATGAGACGACAAACTAAAGCTGTAGATGAATATTCTGGGTGGTGATGCGCAGTATGAGCAATGTGCCGAATTGCTGTTAAATTACTGAGATGACTCATAATACATTAAACACTTTAGTGAATCCTTTTAATGCAATTTTACAGCTTTTGTAACACTTCGTTTTATCCTAACACCCAAAGAACATCTGCAATTGATCAGGATTTTCACAGGACACTATAAAACAGGATTTAACTTTGCAATACTGGCATCCAAGTCAATCACAATATGCACATGAGATAGTGTCCTGATAACAGGAGTCAGTTACAGTTTGTGCAGTCCAAGACTTCAGATCAAGACATTTCGCTGAAATTCTTTTGTTGCTGCCTTCATGATGTTTGTATTCAAGAATGTTTAATAGTGTAAAATAAGCCCTTTGCTGTGGCTCAGGACTGTGGTTTGGTTAATAGATTTCATATGAGCTCGTAATTCCACAGAAATAATAAAAGGGTGAAATTCAGTTTGTTGACGACTGTTCCTCCTGCTGCTGGTAAGTTTTAGCATGTCAGGATTTTAGGTCGTCACAGATTAAAGCGTCTCTCTCTGATCTGGTGTGTGTTTCCGTCCACTCTGGATATCGAGAGACTCAACACTTTATTTACATTCTAACAAGAAACTTAAGTCCTGTTGGATTACTTTTACCATTGGAGTATTATTACCAACGCAGTCAATTATTTTAATCCAGTATGAATCTTCAGTGTGTGTAGTTTTTACAGTAGTAATTGTGGCAAGTTGACCGGTCAAATTCCACACGTTACACAGCCTCCCTCTGGGAAAACTAATCCAGCTGCAGTTGGGCTTTAAATGATTTAGTGGAATTAATAAATTGCAGTTACAGTTTAAAGATGTGGTTTAAGTTGTCATTGTTTGACTGTTATTAAAAGTGCTGTGTGGTTTGCAGGCGTTCTCCAGCCTGGCTGAAGCTGCTTACGAGGCCACGGACGCTGCGGAGGATCAGGACGAGCCCAGCACCTACTGCCTCTCCTCCTCTTTTGAGCTCATAGTCCAGAAACTTCTGGAAACCACCGACCGGTGAGCTGCAGAGCCCTCGGAATGGGCCATAAATCATAACGCCGTTGAAGCCGATGCTGCTGATGGCTTCTGAATAAATATTGTGGCTTTGTGTGAGGTGGTCAGGGCTAGTTTTCCAGAGGAATTGATTTATTAGAACAGTGGTCTGTTTCACTTTGTTGCATCATTATTTAAAAACAAAAAATCCACAGTCTTGGTTTGTCTTTAAATAAACAACACAAGTCATTTCAGTGTTAAGGATCATTATGAATGTGAGGAGGAGGCAGTTCACAGGTTTAAACTGGAGTGGGAAATCTAATGCTCGGCATCGTGGCTGTATTTCAGAACCTTATCCTTCACTAAAAAGAACTCTTTATCTGTTGTGAAGATGTAGTAGTATCAGTAATAATAATAATGCCTTTTGTTAATTGCCGTCCTTCATGGAACTCAAGGACACCTTACAAAACAGTAAAATCAGAAAAACAGTACTGTACAACAGTGTAACAGACATAAAATGTAGCATAATTAGTTAAAATAATAGTATAAGCCGTTAACGCTAGTCAGACAGAATGTAGGCGTGGTAGCTGGTACCTCAAAACACTTTTGTGTGCTTTTCAGCTAGAGCTGCACGATATGGACGGAATATCAGTATTGCGATTGTTACATATTACGATTGAGATTCCTTTCAATATATTAAAGGGCCCATATCACTTTTCTGGTTTAAAGTCTAAATATTTTCAAATTGTGCATTTGCTCCAATATCCATACAGTCCATATATGGAAAATAAGCTACAAAAACAGCCCGTTTTCAAATCACAGTTTTTGGTATGTTACTAAACCAACACATTTGAACACATCTCCTTATTCCACCCGCAACAGTTTAGCCCCGCCCACTCATGCTGAAGGAGTTCGAATCAAAACAGAACTCATTTACATATCGGTCTTAAAGACACAGTAACACAAACAGCCTGTTTAATTCTGAGCAATAAACAGAGGTTGGAAAACGATCATGTAAAAGTGAATTATGAAGGATATTTTTCTTCACAAACCCACATGTCTTGTAAAAATGAACTGGAATGATCTCTAATAGTTAAAGACTGGCCAAAGTAATTAGGCTTTTGTTGAATTACATGAAGACCTCGATTCATCGGAACACCCGGTAACTCACCTGGAGCTGTGATTGGTCACCCAGTCGGAAACACTGTGATTGGTTAGAAGCTCATTTGTATATTGCAGCCTTCTGTGACATCAGTATTACAGAGACCGATATTGTGATAATGATTAACAGACCATTTATTGTGCAGCCTTAGTTTCACTCAAATATTAGACTATTTATGCAATTTAACAGATTTACCAGTGATTTACTTTTTTGATATTGAATTTTTTTTATTATTATTTATTTTTTTAGGCCAGACGGACATCAGAACAACCTGCGCAGTGCGGCCTACGAGGCCCTGATGGAGATTGTGAAGAACAGTGCTAAGGACTGCTACCCTGCAGTGCAGAAAACAACGCTGGTCATCATGGAGCGGCTGCAGCAGGTTCTGCAGATGGAGGTCAGTTCCACTGGAGGAGAAGCAGAACGGCCTGGGTCAGATCTCTGAGTGTTACATGCTCTAAAACAGACCTTGCAGAAGTGAAAGTCATCAAGTTCTGCAAGTTTGTGACCACGGTTCCTTCTGCTGCTGTGAAATCTAGCAAGAGGTGTGAGAGACAGCAGGGCCGTCTCTGTCCACTGGTGGTTACAGATCTTAGTTGATCTGTGATCCAGATGGATCCCCCACCATGGTATTGGTACTCATATTTAACCCTAATAGACTGAAGTGCTGTTTTACTGCTTCCATTACTTTCTTAAAGTGATCATTTCTTAAATCTTAAAGTAGAGTTGCAGTAAAACAAGAAGCTGTGAATTTTGAACGTTGCAGCCCTTCTGTCCACACTGGATATGATGGGACTTGACGCTTTCACAGTGTAAGTGATGGAGTGAGAGCGGCTTAGGATCCTAAACAGTGTGTTAAGTTAAACTCTTGTGAATTGATCCGTATCAGTAGGTTCACATTAATGCTAGTTAATAAAGCTAATAAGAAATAATTTGATAGTAAGACAGAAATCTGACATGTCCAATGACCTTCAAAGAAAGCTTTAATTTAAAACTAAATGTTAAATTAAATTAAAAGTAAGTTTTAAGTTGGTGTTGAGGAATTTAGCTGTCTCTTGTAGAATTACACGTGTTAATTTCCTTTTTTTTTTTTTTTTAAACTAAAAATAAGCTGGCACCTGCTTGAAACTGTATGTATGAATGTGAAGTTATTTTAAAAGATTAATTATAAGAGACTTAAGCTGTGGACATTTGAACACTTTTGTGTTCAGTTCAATAAGCTTGTCCAGATAGAGCTGTGGTACTGTTTTGTGCTGAGTACTGTGATGCTGTGCTTAAATATCATTATGGAAATAAATATTGAGGTATTTTATAACGCTGCTCTCCTGTGCTCTTGCAGTCTCACATCCAGAGCACGTCAGACCGAATCCAGTTCAACGACCTCCAGTCTCTGCTCTGCGCCACACTGCAGGTCTGTTTCAGCACTTTTCTGAACCTCTTTTCATTCAGCAAACCTCATAACTCTTCACCCCCAAGTGACTTCTCTCTCTCTCTCTCTCTCTCTCTCTCTCTCTCCCTCCCTCTCTCTCTCTCTCTCTCTCTCTCCTT
>JBBPCZ010000148.1:21788914-21802413 GCA_037974445.1 Brycinus macrolepidotus | reverse complement strand
TCACTGTGTGTCTTAACAAACAAAAAACATTCCTCTGAAACTGGTCAGGTTCAGGGACTGGACTGAAAATGAGAGTCCATCAATGGACCATACTCTTGTCTAGAGGCTGCAGGTGATGGAATGTGTGAGGTGGAACTGCAATCACAGCCCTCAGTGAAACATGGACCTCATGGTTATCAAGGATTAGTAGAATCGGTCACGGGAGCACCTGGTGCTGAATCAGATGTTCCAGGAACTCAAGAAAGGTGTCTTTGTTGATCCAGCCAGATCTGGTGGAGGTAAAGGTAAAGGTAAATGCCCTAATCCAGAGAAACTTACAATCAAAGGTACCAATTGATCATTTAATGAAGTCGTCTTTGTGTCTAACCCCTGGAAAGATGAACACGGGAGGGACTGCATTCAACCATTTGATTCTTTCCTGCCACTACCTGCTTTAGTGTCGTCACACATGTTTCATCAAGATTATAAATCATACTTGGAGGGAATTTATGCCTATTAAACAATAAAAAGAGCAACAATGACAATCTAGGTGCTCAATTCCTGGACACAGACAAAGTCCCTGAGTCTAAGCAAAAATTTAAAGTTGTAAACTCAATATTTATGTTGATGTTTCCCATCACGGATGCCAACAGCAGGAACCGGCTCTATTTACCTGAAAAACACCTCTCTACCTCCTGAGACCTGAGCACGAGTCAAAGTCTGAGTCTGAGTCTTTTCAGTCAAGAGTTTGACAACTCAAGTCTGATTCAAGTCAAAACATTTTCTGTCATTTTTATTATTATTATTATTTGTTTATTGGTTTTTCAACAAATATTTACAGGTAAAACGGATAAACCAATTATCCCAATCCCCACCCCACCCACCACAGCGCTGCCAGGAGAGAAAAGAAACAACAAACACTCAAAGTAACGTCACTTTACAGGATCTTGTATAAGAGAATAAAAAGGACCCCAAAGTTTCCAGAATCTGTCCGATTTGTGATTCAGATCATGTGTCAGTTTCTCCAGGGGGAGGACTGATCTGTGATGTCCACATATAGACAGAAGGAACATGAGAGGACCAGAGAAATCCTTTTTTTTGTCAGAAACAGAAGAGCAGAGAGCATATTTTTATATCCGCTGTAAAAAGTCTTCAGAAATAAAGTTCAATAAATAAAAAACAGGGGATATTGTTAATATCTTAAATCACAGAATGAACCTCTTTCCAAAACTTTTGCACACATTAACGAGACCAAAATGGATGAAAAAATGATTCAATATGTGATCTGCATTTATAACAGGTTTGAGGTGTCGGGATAAAAAATGTAAAATTGTGTTCGTGTATTGAGATTGAGGTACAAAATTCTTCAACAAATCTCATTCCAATCTGCAGGACTAAAAGTGATATAAATTTGGGTGAATCTGAATTAGGGCCACATACATTTTACATAGTTATGTGATGATTAAACACTAATCCAGTAATCAGAATAAATCTCCCCACTGGATGTTCCTCCACCTTTTCCAGGATGAATGGAAGGTTTTTATGTATAAGGATGGCTGTACCCTATTTGTTTTGTGTATGAGAGGAAAAGTAGACTTGGCCAACCCAAACCCTTTTAAGCTTTAAATGTTCAGAGTTTGATAATCTAGTTTCCTGAAGAAATGCTGTAATGGTCTTTAGTTTTTTCAGATGTGTTAAAATCGTCTTCCTTTCTATCACATTACCAATACCTTGAATATTCCGAGTAGTAAGACTAAGGGGTTCTGACATATGGATCATGTAAATCGTAAGTAAACAAATAAAAATAATTAATTAGAGACAGATTTATCAAAGGAGAAATCTGTTTACAATAATACCAAATGTAAAGTGTATAAAATCACATTGACAGTGCTGCAGATCCCTCACCCTGTTCCCAAACAACGTAACCTAATCTTTTAAACATGAACTCACTTTCAATCATAAACCACAACTACAATCTAGACACCTGAGGGGGGAGGGGGAGAGCCCTCCGGGAGTCCGGGCCGGACTGGCAGAACAGACCGAAGGAAATCCGTGACAGGGGTTCCACCCTCAGCCTTCTCAGCGAGATTAATAATCTTTACATTCTTGCGTCGCCCACGGTTTTCCAGATCGTCAGCTATTAGTAGAACCGTTCCACTGTTTCTGCAGGGTGGGCAACTGGGTTGTGACACTGAAGATCTGGAGATCCTGCTCTCAGCCTCCTCTACCTTTCTGCTTTGGGCACTTGGTTATACAGACTCGAAAGAGTGTTTTCCACCAAGGTCCCAGACGGTTTTATGTCATTTAAGGGGCCGAGTACCGACAGACTCTTCCACACTGCCCAGACGACTAGCCACACCCTTCACCTCTAGCAGAACTTGGCTTGGCCAAGTAGCTTGGCCGTTGCTGAGCTGTTCTTTTCTTGCCGATTTGAGAACGAGTGGATGAGAAAAGTGGAAAATCCTTGTCCCGCGGTGAGGTAGACCTATCCCCAATAGATTTTAAGTGAGAAGTGTTTAATTATTTTGAAAAAAAATCAGAATTTGTTTAACGCCCTTACGGAGCGACCTCTCAAGCGGCCATCTTTCCACCCCAAAACTTAAATGTATGCCCTTAATTTTAAAATCATTCATTTTTAATGGAATTTTGTAGGTTCCACTTAAATGTAAAGAGATCTTACGCAGCTCATGAAAGTTAAAAGGGAGATTTGAGGCCAAAATTCACTATAGATGTTTTGTGCAAGTGACCACCAGCCTTTTGGTTGACGATATCTTTCCAGATCTCCTGCAGGAAGCTCATGCAGGTTGGGCTCCTCCCACAGTTCACACACTGCAAAATGAATCAGTGTTAATGTAGTGACTCATGTCTTTGAGAACCTGGCTGTGCAAGCACCCTCAATGTGCAACAGACTGAAAAAGAACAGGAGGATCAGGTGAAGGCAGTTTTCCTCTTCAGCTCCTGTCGAGTCGAGGCGGTACAGACTTGCTGGAGAGCAGTGCAGCAGAGAGAGAGGTCTCAGAGAGAAGAACTGCACACGAAAACAGATGAACAGTAAAGAAAGAGCCACATTTCTCAAGACTACCCGCAAAGAGCTGTGAACAGACCATAAGTCTGCTGGGCTGAACCATTTTCAGGTCCATTACAGAGGGGCAGCCTGTCCCTCGACCTCAGAGACACTTTCAAAGAACACTTTGGACACATCTTCGCCGTCTTGGCTCCTACATAAAGCTTGAATCTTCTCTGGCCGCATTGCGAGAACTTGTGTCTCCATAAGCAAGAAAAATTGACTACATAAATCAAAAATATCTAAAAATATATATATACACTTGTATCAGTGTTCATTATCAGGTTATATATGAGATTAACCAGTTTAATAAAGCACTTGTGCTACCGTTCTGGACCCTATTCATGTCTACGGGAGGTCATTTACATCGTATATTAATTTAAAAGCAGATATTTCACAAGAGAAATATCAACATCATTCAAAAACACTGAAAAAGTGGTAAAAATGTTAGAATTTCCCTTGATTTCCAGTAAACCTCCCCAGTTTGGCTTTTACATTTACATCAGTGGGTAACTGGGCTGTAGCTGGTTGTAACTGGTTTGTAACTGGGTTGAGCCATTCAGTCGTACACAGATAAACACCTTAAGCCTCACTGGGTGTCTGAACTTTACTTCTTTAGTTTTAGCGCTGGAGCTATGAGGCTAATGTAGCTAACAGGTAATGGAAGCTTACACCCCAGCGATTAGCATGACGCTAACTGGATAAATCATCAGTCCCTCTCCTCAGAATGTCTGGAGGTGTTCAGTAATCTGTAATAGACTCATTTATGTGGTTTCTGACACTGTACAACTCACAGTTATCTAGGACCATGGACTGAAGAGTGTTAGCTTCAGAGAGACAGTCAGAATTGGCCCTAAACAGAACACCATAGCATGAGCTGGTTAAGTCAACGGGTTCTGCAATTAGATATTGTGCTGATAAAAATTAAAAAAAAAAATAATAAGGAAAGCATTTTGACTATATTCACAATTTTCTTTAAGTGAATAGTGTTTAACTTTCCCAGAGACGTTCATTTCCTTAGGCGCCCTGGAGCTTCTCCCGCTCCGCATCCTCTGGGCACATCCTGCGGCAACATCAAACCGGAATATTCCTGTAATTTTAAAAAATAATTGTTATATCAACACAAACATTTCAGTAAACAGCTGTATTTCATGTACAAACACCTCCTTTGCAAACAAGGTAACAGACGAATTCCTCCGTAAACGTTCCCAAGATCTGAAAGCCAGTGGAGGAACATTAGCCTGTTAGCAGTCCTCCAAGCTTGTTGCTAAATCATTCGTTTGTACACTGTTTACTTTATTAACGTGTGATTTCTGAGTGCAGACACACATTAATAAGTGCCCCCTCAGGGGTACAGTCAGGCCAGGGCGGCACTGGGGCTCATCTCTGTAAACACGGCGCTAACTTGGCGGGTAATCGGCAAAAATTCACTTGCAACATTTCGTCTGCGCATCGATTTAGACTGTGAGATCATGGTGCATTCTGTTTGAACTGGTAAGACAGTATGAAATTTCAACTGGATCACCCCTTGAGGTTGGATTTCCAACTCAGAAGGCTGGAGGAGCCTCACCGACCCCCGACCTCAGACTCCAGACTGTCTGCTCAGATCATCAGCAGCAGTGAAGTCTCATTAGTGTCTCGTTGAGACAGTTGGGGGGACGCAGTGCTGTCCAGGGCCATCCGTGGACGTATTCCTGTGGGGTTTCTGATCAAAATACACCAAAATGCATTTTCGACTGGTGTTTCCAACAGTGGCTAACCTGGCTAGAGCGCAGCTTTCAGACTTCTTGTCCTGGAGCGCAGTAATCTTGGGTTTAACAATGTTCCCAGCTCTGACTTTCCACTTCTGAAGTAAATGGAACACAGCACGTTTTTCAGAACAGGGTGTTCAATTTTGGTGCGTTTCATTTGAACTGGGAAATCGCAATCTCTGAGCTCTAGTACGAAATTTGAACCGGAACGCCCCCTTAAGTCAAATTTCCATGATCCTAGTAGGAAATTCCAACTGGATTACCCCTGAAGTCAGACTCTGCTGAATTCCCAGTAGGAAATTTAAACTGCAACACCCTTGAAGTCATATTTCCAGCTCTAAAAGGAAGGAACCCCACTGACCCACGACCTCAGAAGCTGCAGTAAAGACTGTTTTCAGCACTTCTGTCTCATTAGTGTCTCATTAAACCAGTCAGGGACACAGAGCTGTCCAGCGTCCAGGTGTGGACATGTTCCTGAGGGGTTTCTGCATAAAATACTATCAAATGGTATTTCTATATTGGCTAACCCGGCTAGAACCCAGCTTTCAGACTTGCTGTTCTGGTCGGCTCAACTGTGATGTCATTCCTAGCTCCGACTTCCCAGTTCCAAAGCAAATGGAACAATGGAGCATTTTTCATAACAGGGTGTTCAGTTATGGTGGGTTTCATTTTAACTGGGAGGTCACAGTTTCCAAGCTCAGCTGGAACGCCACCTGAAGTCGTATTTCCATGATCCTAGTAGGAAATTTCATTTGGATTGCCCTCTGAAGTCTGCATTTTCTGAATTCCCAGAAGGAAATTGTGACTGGAACACCCCCTGAAGCTGGATTTCCAGCTCAGAAGAACTTCACCAAACCAACTCTTTTCTAACGTGCAACACTGGTGTCTACACTGCACCCCCACCCCATATATACATGTACACACACTTCCTATTCATGGCTTAATTCTTATCTTCCAGCTTAAATATTTTATATTGCTTTACTTCAAATGTTTGTAGGACATAAATGCTGAGTTACTCGTTATATTCTCGTCCAACACATTTCACTGTAATGTTGAACCTGTGTTAACATACGTTTGCCAATAAAGATCTAATCTAGTCTAACCCTGACCTCAGATCCAGATTGGCGGCTTGTTGCATCAGCAGCAGTGAAACTGCAGTAAAGACTGTTTATCAGAACTATCATCATTAAATAATGAAATAGAGTCTCATTAATTAAACGCATTATGCTGTTATAAACTGGTAACCATGGCCACGCTGACTTAAGAACAGTTTTCCGAAAGAACTGGAACTCAGAGAAACTGGTTGTAAAGAAATTGGAATCAGCCATTCAGGCGTTCATTGATCACTGCATTTCTAATTGGCGTAGCCTAAAATAGTACGAGACACCTTGACTCTTGTATCTGCTGTCAATCAATGGATCTACACCAATTACCAATACATTGGCTTATTTCATTGAATTGTACCAAATTTAAGAAGTCTGTCTGAATTTCACATAATCAGCTCTAAAAGCACGGAGGTCCAACACGTCCCATCAGTGACAACGCGTCCTCGTTACTGATGAAGATTCCAGTGTTTCAATATATGGGTCAATGACCTGATGTGCATTCTTGTTAATTCATTATTTTCCCCACGTAAAAAAATAATGAACACATACTGAATTCTACAGTACCTCTTTCATGTAAATACATTTTCAGTGTATGGAAATAAAATTTGGGAGCCTCCCAAAGTCCCAAAAATGCCATGTATGTAAACTATACAGGAAGGAAAGACAGGGGGGAAAAAATAGTTCAGCCCAATTCTAATACTTGAATCCTTTAAACTCAGATCATGTAAAATATGGCTGCTTAAAAAGATACATGACTGGCTGAAAAATGATTTTGGCCGAAAAGTGGTGGTTTCATCAAATGTCACGTCGCGCAACCGACAACAAAAGACTTTTATTCTGACAAGCTTTTAAGAAAGAGTACCGTATCGTAAAGAAGACCTCAAGTGGCCCGTTAGCTAGACTAGTTTATACATTTCCAGTAGTCGTGAATAACGCTTCATTTTTTTTTTTAACAGTAATTTCTGGTTGCACCACCTGACATTTGGGTGATAAAATCGATGATCCTCTTTAAAATTGTATATACCCCATTCCATAAACACGACACAAAGAAATCAGCAAATCAAACATATTTCAGCAGATACAATTTTTTTTTTTTTTTTTTTTTTTTTTAAATGCACACCGTATCCTTTAACAACAATTAAAATTTGACACGACACTGTCATTGACCCATATAATGATCTACATTTGAAGACACGTGCCCTTTGTCTCACATGATTTAAACGTGTGAAAAATTTGACTGGCCAACATGAATGTGAGAATTAGAATAAATGGATACATCTTCCTAATTTCTGTAAACAGTATTCAAGAAGATTTTAATGGACTGCTAATGATAACTATATTACAATTATGAGCAGAAAAGAAAAAACTGGGAGGTTGGTGGATTCAAAAAACAAAAACAGAAAAAAAACAAAAAAAAAAAAAAAAAAAAAAAAAAAACCTGACCCTGAAGGTTAGTCTGAGTGCCAAGAGGGAAAAAAGGTGTTTAATAAACCATCAATGTGGGACTCCATAAACTATAAACTGTACATTTCCAATCCCGCAAAGGTGTTTTTTTTTCAGCTATTTATTTTCATTAACTTGAGAGCATTAAGGTTATAATCCAAACAAGTTCTGTTAGGAAATGAATTATCAAAATGTAGTTTAAAAAAAGTGTATAGTCAGCAGTACATATATATGCATGAAAGAGGGAAAACAAAAGGGTTAAAACTTACGTAATAATTCTCATATTCGCTCAAAGTCGATCCTTCCCAAATTAATGCACCTAGTTTGTTATATAGTTTACCTTTTCTTTTCTTTTTTTTTTCCACCCCTAATTTGCAGGTTATAGGAACATATATATATATATACACACAATCTTCCTGTGCTCTAGTCATATCTCATTTTTTTCTTTTTTTTTGACAACTTTCACTCAAAACAGAATGGACTCACTAGCACCAGCGCTCCCTGGTCATGTAGGTTCGACGAGCTTGAAATAGTCAAATGCAATTAAATAAAATGAACAAAAAAAAGGATACTAATAAATACAAGGGATACCATAAGGATGTAACAAAAAAGTTATAAGATTGCCTAAGTGATTGTAATGTTCACCAAAAAAAAAAATTATCCCTTAAAAGTGTGTGAGCTTAATAGCATGAGACAGAGGCACATCCAATCTTGACTTGGGGGAGTCTGGGGGGTGGGGGGCGACTTTTCACGACATCACGTGAGGAAGGCATAACAATACAGTGATATTTTACACTCATTTGTACTGCAATCAAAAGAAAAAAAAACAAAAAACAAAACAAAACAAAACACACATTATTACAGTTCCCTGTCTATTGTACAAGGGTTTAAAAGCAAAAAACAGAGACCTAAAATAAAAAAAAGACAAATTAAAAGCCGTATGGAGATTACAGTCACTATAACGAGTGTTCTTTAGGAGTCCTGTCACGTCCTCGACTCCCATGTCGATCGTTTATGAAGAATTCATGGATCGAAACGAACAAGAGAAGGAAGGAAAGAAGGAAGGAAGGAAGGAAGGAAGGGCTCCTTTGACGGGGAGGTCCTAAAACTAGCGTCTTCGGTTACGAGGGTTAATATAAATAAAATGCATACTACAGCGATCTTTTTTTTCTCCTTTTTTGTTATAAAAGTCTTCCTGTAAATAATACAGTCAGTACAGATACAATACAAGGTAAAACCAAATGCCAGTACAAGCCTATCAATATACATTTTTAACCCCCAACAACAACCCCCAACCCCCCCACCCTGCCCAGAAATGTTCTGTTTTTTTCTTTTGTCATTTTTTTCTTTACATTTTCCTCAAAGCACGACCTATTGTTTCTATACACTAGCTACGTAGGCATGGTGTTTGGGGGGATTGGGGGGGATAAGGGTTCAGAGCAACATCTTTGATGGGGGGAGGGGGCAAAATTATAGGAGGGGAACGCACAAGAAACGGTGCGGCAAAGAAGTGAACCCATATAGCGCAACGCTGTCATCTGCAGAATAATAAGGTTTGAAGCTCATCTTCGCGCTGCAAGAAACACAGTTAGAAACAAATTAGAACATCAAAAGGGAGAACCAAAATGAAACAAAACAAAAAAAAGAACACCCTTGAGAGTTCTACACAACATGGTGACTGCAGTCAGTTCTCAAATACGATCTACATACTGTCAGATCTAGCTCCTACACATACAAGTATTTTTTTCTGTTTTATTTTTTCTCCCGACAGTCAGCGAATTACGTCTTTGTGCGATATAGAAAATGTCGAATGCTGTCAAGGTGACCAAAGGGAGGATGGAGATGGGATGATGGATGAGGTTTTTCCTAACCGTGCGGCCTTGCTACCCTGACCGAAGCGCTGATACAGTGACCTCAGCTAAACCTATGGTGACCGTCTCTCTCAGTGCTGCGACTTTCTTTCCGAGCGATCGTGCTAACTTCGGAAAAAAAACAAACAAAACAAAAAAAAACATCTGACCTATCAATAGTCCGGTGTGAAATGTTGTCCTCCATCAAGCCATTCTTAATTCAAGAGTTCAAGTTCAACTGACTTTAAAACAGTTAGTCTTCGAGCAGTTTATACTACGCAGAATGATCACCCTAGCTTCCAAAAGAACCACGGAGGGCGGGTACCCCCGAGCACCTCCCAGGTAAAAGGTAAATCAAGTGATGCAAGGATGCAAGTAAGGTCAGCTGCAGTGTTTGAAATGAACCGAGGTGAGGTACTTGTATGCCACGCCAGCCTAAGACTGCCTTAGTGATGTAATGGTTCATGTACCGAGTCCTTGTTTTATTCAGAGTCTCTGGGAACAGACGGGGTGGATGGAAAGCCAGTCCTCTAAAAGCTAGACAACAACCTGCTCAATGAAAACAACAAAAGAGGGGGAAAAAAAAAAAAAAAAAAAAAGGAAATCTCACAGCCTCGCCTCTTACGTTATGGTATCTACAGATGGAGTGAGAGGAGGATGGGGGCAAGGGATATATATATACGTATATATATATTTTTGGCACCTCCAGAAACCTTGGCATTAATCTCCACAAGAATAAGAAAGAAAAAAAAAAAAAAAAAAACCGCGTCCTTCTTCCCCAACTCCCACCATTAACTTAGATAAAGGGCCCCGAGGGCATACCCAAGAAGTTGGCGGCGCCCATGGAGATGGTGCTGGTGGGCGCCGAGCTGTTCCAGTGGACCTTCTGGTGGTGGCGCAGGTTGGACTTGCTGGAGAAGCGCTTGTCACACTGCTGGCATGAGAAGGGCTTCTCCTTGGTGTGGATGCGCCGGTGGCAGACAAGCTGTGTCGAGACGCGGAAAGCTTTGCCGCAGTCCGGGCACTGGTAGCGCTTAGGCTCTGTGTGGATGCGCCTATGGTTTTTGTATGCCATAAGGTTGGAGAATTCCTTCTGGCAGGAGTTGCAGAAGTAGGTGCCCGCCTTGTGGCTGTTCTTGTGGTTCAACAGGGAGCTGGCGTGCCTGTAGCCGCGCCCGCACTGGTCGCAGACGTGCGCCTTGCGGCCCGTTTCACCGCGGCCCTGCTGCTGGTGGTGATGCTGGTGGCCGGATGAGCGGCTGGAGCCCGGGTCGTGGTGGGAGGACATTTTGGAAACTCCGTTTGGGTCCAGTCCTTGGGCCTGCATCAAAGTCAGATCAAGTCCCGAGCCCCAGCCAAGGTCGGAGCTTCCAGAGTGATGATGCTGCTGCTGATGGTGGTGGTGATGATGTGAGGACTTGTGGCCTCGTCCGTGCTGCATTTGTAGGTGCAGCCGGAAGCTGGACTGGCTGGGAAAGCTCCGCTGGCACAGCGTACAGGCGAATTCACGCTCCTTCTGGTGCACGCGGCGGTGGTTCTGGAGTTGGGAGGAGACGCGAAAGGCCTTGCCGCATTCAGGGCAGCGGTGCCTCCGCGTCTCTGAATGGATGCGACGGTGATTCTTGAGGGCGAGTAGGTTGGAGTAGGTCTTGAGGCACACGGCACAATGGTAGATACCGACTGTGTGGGTGTTTTTGTGGTTCAGGAGAGAGCTGGCGTGCCGATAGGAACGGCCACACTGCTCACATCTGTGGAGACAAAGAGGGAAACAGAGAGCAGAGAAATAAATCTCTTTCGCCGTCTTCTCTTTACGCAGCTTCTTATTAGTGCCCTAGGCTAATCTGAATGTAAGTAACCTGACACTGCACATCTGACTCAATAAAGGAATCACTAGATGGAGAGGTAAGTACAGGTATATGATCTTGAATCCAGCTGCCAAACATAAACTGTCCCAACCTGGACAAGGGAACTACAGCAAAATGTGCAACATAAAAAAAAGATAATGAATGGATTCAATAATTAAACTGCTAACAATTCACAAGAAACCTATTCCTTTTGATGCTGACAAGGCAGTCCATCATTGCTTAAGCTGGAACTGCCAGAATATGCAATGTTAATGCAAATTCTTTTGCAGCCTTTTAGACACAAACCTGGTCATGAGAATCTGAAAAGGACAGCTTGAAAACAATGTTAAAGATGAGTGATATGTTGTGTTGAGTGACATACTTGAGTGATATACTTTGTGTTAGTACAGCATTCACAGAATGTGCGTTAGTATTTGTATCAGTATGTCAGTTTATAGGTACAATTTTTTTTTTCTATCTATACTTCAAATACAACTTGTATGAAAAAAGCATCACAAGTGAGATTTAGGGTTAATTTTGCACTTGTGGAGTCCCATGACAAGGTCTGCTAGTCACTTACAGGCCAAAACAAACTGTTATGCCTGGCACCACCAAATCGTCTCAGTTCCCTCAGTTAACCAGGCAGTAAATAAAATATCAGGGCAGAACATCAGTGCTAAGAAGGCTAAAAGTGCTAACATTGGCAAACAACATACATTCAATAAGACATCAATAAGGAGGGATTCAGTGAGACATCTGTCTTTACTGTAACACAAAACAAGCACATCTTACTATTTAATACATTGTTTACCTATTAAAATCAGTATTGCCTAATATTCTAGAGTATAATGCTAACTGAAAGCAAAATGGGGTAACTTATCTGGTCTCCACTAATCATACTGTCCAAACTTCAGAAAAATCCGAATTCCGGCACGCGAATGGTCCCGAGGAAGCCGGATTGGAGATCATATACCTGTAATAGACATGTAGAAACCTGTGATCTTTACTAGTTCACTTCAAGAATCACGAACAACAGACGTAAACTCACGTGAACCGGCACTCTTCTCCCTCTCCTGTGCTTGCAGTGGCCTTCGTCCTGCCCTCGTTGCCTACCTGGTTGTCCCCGCAGCGGTGCCTGGCCAGCCCAGACCGACCCTGGAAGCTCTTCCCACAGGTGGGGCAGCCGAAGCGGGTGTGGCCCTCCTCGTGGACCCTCTGGTGGTTGCGGAGAAAGCGAGCCAACCGGAAGGCCTTCCCGCAGGTGGAGCAGATGTGGCGCTTCTTCTGTGTGTGGATGCGCATGTGGTTGCGCAGAGCCATGTAGTTGGTGTAGGGCTTGTCGCAGTAGGAGCAGCTGAAGTTGCCGGTCTTGTGCGTGTTCTTGTGGTTGAGCAGGCTACTGGCATGCTTGTAGGAGCAGCCACAGAGGTCGCAGGTAAAGGGTCTCTCCTCGCGCTCGGGGGATCCAAGGTCACCGGTGTCCATGCTCAAGCTGGAGCTGTTCAGAGAGGCCGAGGAGGAAGGGAGCTGGGCGCTGCAGTTGTGGGAGGCTAGCTCAGTTGTGGTGGAGAAACGATCTGAGCACCCGTTGCACTCATAGCTGGGAGGAGGCGGGGGTGCCATGCTGGGCCCGGGAAGATCCTTGCACAGCTGGTTGGAGGTGTGCGTTTCAAGCTGCCTCTGGTTCCTGAAGCCCCGGCCGCAGTCGGTGCAGGTGAACTTCTTCAAAGCGAAATGCATGCGGAGGTGGTTCTTCATGGCCAGACGGTTTGGGTAGGTGGAGTTACACACGTTGCAGTGATACTCTCCAATCTTGTGCAGATTCTTGTGGTTTGCCAGACTGCCAGCATGACGGTAAGTGCGTCCACACTGGTCGCAGGCAAAGGGGCGCCGGCCGCTGCCGTCATCGACTTGCTGAGCTCTTGCCCCAGCATATGGCTTCTTGTAGCCTTGTGGTTGGCCATAACTGGGGGCCATTTGTGGATTCTGCATCTTGGGGTCCCCCATCCGCATGGGCTGCATCTGGGACGGTCCCCCCTCATAACGTGCACCATTGTGTTGGTTCATGCTTTGGACTCGCTGGTCACGGACCCCAGTCTTGGCTCTGTGCTCTTCGTGTAGACGCAGGTGATTGATCAGCTGCTTTTGGATCTTGAAGGCTTTCCCACACTCCTCGCACTTATGCCTGCAAAAGAAAAACACACACAAAAGCAGAAGAGATGAGAGGGCACAGTAAAAATTCTCTGTAACAAAACAAAAACCCAATCAAATGAACTGTACAACAACAAAAAAAACAAATGCAGCACACAGCATGGGTACCTTACACATACAAAGATGACTACACAAAAGCTCAAATGGAACAGATGTTATGAAATACAGATTCAGTATTTGTGTTTGTGTGTGTGTGTGTGTGTGTGTGTGTGTGTGTGTGTGTGTGTGTGTGTGTGTGTGTGTGTGTGTGT
>JBBPCZ010000148.1:21776525-21788814 GCA_037974445.1 Brycinus macrolepidotus | reverse complement strand
GTGTGTGTGTGTGTGTGTGTGTGTGTGTGTGTGTGTGTGTGTGTGTGTGTGTGTGTGTGTGTGTGTGTGAGAGAGAGTGTGTGTGAGAGAGAAAGAGAAAATAACTGACTAAGTGTGTTGCCCTCAACTTTTTTTAATGGGTATGAGTTGTACACATTGTTTTAACACTCACAATTTTGATTCAAATCTATTTTTTTCAGTGATGACCTGGATAATCACAAGTGGGGAACTCATAAAACATACACAGTCAAAGTATGCAAAGAGAACTATACAGTTAAAGTATAATAGGGCACATGCAATGCTGGCTAACCTCTTTAAGTCAAAATGAGTCCTCTGGTGGTTCTTGAGAGCCAGCAGGTTGTAGTAGCGTTTTTGGCAGACAAGGCAGCGGAAGACCCCAGTCTTGTGCGATTTCTTGTGGTTGAGAAGGGAGCAGGGGTGTCTGTAACCCCTACCGCACTGGTCGCACCTGTGGGGGCGGTCATCGGCCATCTGCCGGTGGTCCACACCACTGCTGGTCCCAGCACCACCAGTCATCCCTTTGGCTCCATTCATGTTTTTGTTCAGGGCTCCACCTCTTGCCTTGCCTGGACACAGGTGAGTGATCAGGTGATGGCGATCTGCAAAGAACATGCCACAGTCAACGCAAATGTGGTTCCTTCCATCCATTTTGCCATTAGCATTAGAGCTGTTGCCCCCCAAGCCCTGTGCAGATCCATCCAGCCGGGGAGGTCCGTGGACCAGCTGGTGATTGAGCAGGTCCTGCTTTCTGGTAAAACTCTGGCCACATATACTACAGATTTGTAGACCAGACTGACTACCTTCTTGCCGTCTCCTCCACTCTTGCTCACCTACTGGTGAGAGGGCAGAGGAAGGCCCTGCGCCTTGGTTCACACCATGGCTGCGCAGGTGGCTACGAAGAGCCCGAAGGCTGGCGTAATGGTTCCCACAAACGGTGCACTGGTAGACTTCTCCATCATCATCTTTATTGTCCATTCTCTTGCCGCTTCCCTGGCCTCCTCCGTAATGCTGGTCATGTCCGCGTCGCTGGCGGCTGCCTTCTTTGTGGTTGGCGCTACCTGCTGGCAAAGAGGCACCCCCGGAACTTTGGAAGCCCATGCCGCTGATGTAACCATTGGACATGTTGCCCTGATCAGAGCACATGTGTCTCTCCGTCTGGCGATGGTTCTGTGAAAGAGGGGAGTGGCCAGAGTTGCCCTGAGCCAGCGAGCCATCAAATCGGTCATGGAACTCCAGTGAATCCAGGCCGCTGCTATGGCCGCCATCTGGGACAAAGTGAGCCGCGTCACCAAGGTTGCCAGGGAGGGAGATGGAAGATGTGGTGCCATTCTCCTGTTCCTGAGAATGCACAAAGCTCTGCTGGGAGTCAAGTCCTGTCATGGGTTCAGATGACAGCCAGTCACCTTCTGAGTTCAGACCCTGGGAGTTTGGGCGAGTTTTGTGACTTCGCAAGTGACTTTGGAGTGCTGCCAGGTGAGGATACTCCTTGCAGCAAATGGTGCACTGGTACTGTCCGGTCTGATGGCAGCGCTTGTGGTTGACTAGACTCCCGGCATGACGATAGCTTTTCCCACACTCTTGACACTTGAATCTGCGGTCAGCGTCATCAATGGACGACTGCTGCTGGGATCTGGATTCCCCACTGGGTGAGGAAACAGACGGCTGGGAGTTTGACCCCAGGCCATCAGAATTTAGAACGGAAGGACCCTCTTGAGAATGCGTTGCTGGGTGAGGTTCGTGGGTCAGGTAATGAATTTTGAGGCTCTCCAAATCAGGATGTCCAGACCCACAGTATGCGCAGGTGTAAATTGCGTTATTGACAGCAGGGCCTAGCATCTGATCATAACGTTTGTCAGGTAGGGGAGGAAGGGGTAGAGGGTCCCCAAGAGCAGGGGTGTATGGGTTGACCGCTGGGGAACGGACAGTGCTGAGATTGTGGGGCACTATCCCAGGGAAACTACGCGTCAGCCCCAGAGATGATGACGCAGCATTATGCAACAGAATGTGTTCCTGAAAGTCACTTTTATTGGGCAAAGAAACCTGGCACAGGTGGCAATAGCAGGCTGCTATGTCGTCATTTTGATGGCCAGGGTGGCGAGGTTCAGATGACGTCTCAGGCACCAGGTTCCCCATGGACATTCCAGGGGGTTTAAACTTTGAATGGGTGCGCTCATGGGCGTTGAGGGCTGCCAGATTGCTGAACTGTTTGTAACAGATGGCGCACTTGTAAGTGCCTTCCTGATGAGACTTCTTGTGGTTGACCAAGCTGCCGTGGTGTCGGTAGGTCCTGTCACACTGGTCACACTTGAACGGCCTGTCCCAGGCATCTTCGGATCCCGGCGATTTTTGCTTGTCGAGGTCGTGTCCGGTCATCATTCCGCTGCTGTTCAGGTGGCCCCGGAAACCTGTGTCAGAAAGATCTTGTGCTAAACCATAATCCCTATCTTCATCAACACCATCCTCATTCTCCTCTTCAGCCTGTGCACTAGGAGACAGAGTGTGAACTCGGAGGTGGTTCTTCAGTGCTACTGCATTGGGCAGTGTTCTGGTGCACACTGGGCACTGGAACGAACCAATTTCATGGGACTTTTTGTGTGAAGCCAAGCTACTGGCATGTTTGAAAATGCGTCCACACTGTTCACATTCAAATCTGCCACTTCCCTCTTGGTGATAGTGGGCTTTCATGTGCTCCAGGAGGCTAGGTGTACTTGGGCATATCATGTCGCATTCTTTGCAAGGGTAACCCTTGGCACGATTCAAATCATGCATAGCCATGATGAGAAAATTGAAATGGAAGGGGGAAATGTCCACATAAAATGATCCTCGAACATAGAAGAAAGGGGGGGCAATGTGTGATGCTCAGCTCTCTGCTTCTGTGGTATCAGCCATTTTACCTGGGAGGCAGATATTCTCGCCAATCAGCCTTTCAAATCCACTCGGTCACAGCAGTTCAGAGAGCGTCTGGACAGAAGCGGGGCACCAGATGGGAGCTGAGAAGATACAAAAGAGAGAAAAACATCAAAACATTATTTCAGGGCACTGACCTGCATCTACAATTAGTTAGATAATAACTCATGAAAAAGTATCATTGACCTGAAGTCAAAAAACTGAAACATATGTAATCAACTGGAGCTCATCTGATTTTTGAAGGGTCTCATACGCAGTCTTCGTAATTAGGCTAATTACTGTTCTGTAGGCTACTAAAATGGACTACATGTTGTAAGTTGTGAAAAAGCAGTGTCCAGCAGAACACACCATAAACATAAAACATATAGAAAAAAAAATGTAAGTAAAATTTTATGTTTTTCAATTGAACAGAAATAGATCTAACTTGGAGTTATGGCAGTTTTCAGGTACTTCACGTGTGGTGTAGAATAGTTTCAGTCCAACAAAGCACTTAATTTTATGTTTAATTTAGAAATCTGCTTTTCCATTAAGTTACAACTAAAAATGCCCACAGTAAAAACAGATTGTCATTAGGCTAAAACTGAAAGATTAAGATTGTGAGCGTGGGAATGGTTAACAAAGGCTAATATCAAAATGCAAAATTCCAGATATGTGGCAAAAGCTGCCTTGTGTGTCTTAAAAGGTTATGTGACTTCAAATGAACCTAAACAATAAAGTGTTTGGCTTTAGACTGTGAATGTTAGCTTTAGGCTGTGTCCAAATGAACCAGAAAGCCAAACTGATGAAAATCTTAAAAATGCATGACTTATTGACTTTCTAACTTGCTAAATGTCTTACTTTTTAACTTTCTCCTCAAACCCACACGCACAATCCATGTCAAATCACTGGGGTTCGACACCACGCATCACAGATCTTGAAGCTCCTACTTCAGAAGAGACAAAATAATGTCACAGTTACTGTTCTACTGCACTATGCAGAGCATCCACAGCTGGAGTGAGTGCAGACATATTTTAACATGGGAAGAATATCAATCAGGCTTTCATTTGCAAACATTCAACATTTACACTGCATTGAACAGAGCACCTCAAATGGTACTGAAGGGCAGGACAAACAGCTACAAATTCTTTACTGCATTCTGAACAAAATCTCTGATTACAAACTTTACTTAATTACCAAAGCATTTGAATGCTTTGGCAAATGACGCCCATTACTTGCCCCACCAAGCACCATGGATGTGATTCACTCCTTCAGTCCGTCCGTCAGTCGTTTCAAAAGCTGATAGTGTTGGAGGCTTTTTGCAAAACTGCACTCTCAAAAAATTAAAATCTCAAAAATTCAAATGTGCCAAGAGTTCTGTGCAGTAATGCCTTTAAAAAAAAGCACTTCTGGTACCCTAAAGGACCATTTCATAAATGGGAAATGAGAGATTGTAAGTTTGAAGAACCTCCAATAAATGGCTTCAGTGTAAGGAACGCTAACGCTTACACCTGTGGAGGCACCTTAAACCTCTTCCGAGATTATAAGAACTTTACGTTAGGTAGAGTAACTCGTTTACAAAACTGGTTCTGCTCATTTTAAAGAACCCCCATGTAATATGAGAACCTCTGAGGTTCCTGCAAGCTCTTCCAAGAATGTAAGAACCTTATGTTAGATGGAGGAAAATATCTCAATCAGAAAATTGGTTCTTTTAAAGAACATGAAGTGGTTCTTCTACGACACTGCTCCAAAAGAACCCTTTTGGCACATTTTAGAGCAAACCGGTTCACCTTCTTTGTACCCAAAGTCCATGAACTCATCCTGAGCCCTCATCTGGATGAATATGATTATGGGTAACCGAACACAAAAGATGAAAACTGAACAAATAACCCTCTGAGTTTTCAGCTCCAACCAGGTGTAGATGTTAATTTGAGCAAATGAAGCTGGTAAAACATATCAGTAACAGGCAAACACAGCATTAAAACAGCAATTATAAAACAAGCTAATATTTATTTTTAAATAAACACTTTTATAATTTAAAAAACTTTCCCCCAACTGTTTATAGAATAATATATCACTGTCAGAGGAAAGTGTTGATCACTAAATAATTTAAAAACACACAGAAACCAATAGAACCTATATGAGCAATAGAAAAGGTCCAGAATTACTTTTTGCATTAAGATCTACTTTATGTTACTGATGTTCTTCCCTTGTCCTGGAAAGAAAAATACTGTCTCGAAGATATGAGGTTTAGTCCCAACAGAGACAATATACATAATATCAAATAAATGCTCAAACATATTGAACCTGAATATCTGATGGTAAAAGCCATGGTTGCCTGAATTTTAGTGGATTCAGTAATGTATAAAAAGGAAAGAATATTTGCACAGACTGACTGGACCCTAAAACAGTGGCTCAAGGTGACGCCGCCTGACACGTTCTGGAACCTCAGAGGATCTCCTGAACCTGTTAACTCAGCCGTCGAGTTAGACAGGTTATCAGCTCTGCAGGGGGACAGGAGCAAACCATACCGTGGAACAAATATAGTCACCTTGTGGCGACTCCCACCTCAGTACTCTGTGCTCACTGCTGCTCTTCTACTGGGGCTACTTGTTCACCTGCCCAGCTCGACGGCTGCGTTAATGGAATCTGAGGAGTCGATTACAATTAAACTGGAGACTGATATGGATTAGTATAAATCCTGAACCCAGAATCTGGACCTTAAATAAAAGCATTTTACGTAAAGGATTGATTTTAGTTCCAATACATTAATTCAAACCTTCTAAATGCATGATTTAAGTTCTCAAACCACTTAGACAGAAATAAATCTTTTGAATCCCCCCCCGCCCATCTTACAAATTAAAAAAGATTTACTACATTTACTACATCATTTAATTTCATCAGACAAATGAGCAATCAAATCAATCAAATCATCTATGAATTAGTGTTAAAGTTTGATCTGAAGTGTCCAGTTTCTCAAACCATCGTCCTCGGGTCCGTGCTGCTGCCTCACCACTTTGCTGCATGAAACACCTGCATGAACACCTGTGGTGCGTCAGAAAGCTCAGAAGGAAAATGGGAGATTTGTCAGCTCACACAATTAAAGCGAGAGTTGGAACAGAGGCCAAAATGTCTTGGGTGATGAAGATAAAAACAATGTAGTTAAAAATAAATAAATAAAAACAAAGAGATATTAAACAAAAATAGTGACAAACTGTTATGTTGTGCTGCTGTGAAAAAACACCACACATACCAGCCCAAAAAGGCTCAGCACTTAATCAGATTTGTTTGTGATTCTATTTTTTCTTAACTTTTACTATTGTTCATTTTTAAATGAATCAAATCAACAAATCATTAAATAAATAAAGTTGGATTTATTTAATGCACAAACCCAAACCGAGATTGTTTGTATCCGTAAAGGTCAGGACCAGGTTTCCTCTAAATTTCGGTGTTCATGTACTTTGATCCTTTACGTCCGGACACAGCCTGGCCAGTCCTGAAACCCAAAACCGGTCCCGGCGAACACACGGCACGGTTTAATCAGTATGAAATGAGAACGACAGTCACATCAGTGATTAAAGCACTTTCTAACCACAGAAATTTAACACAACGCAAAAGTAAAATTAAACTGGACGATGTTTTCGGGTGTTTGGATTTTTCGGCCTTTAAAATCAGCAGCGTCGGTCGAGCCCAAGTTTATACTCATTAGAAAATTTGAAAAACAAGAAAAAAAAACCTCAAAGGGAGACGGTGTGTCGAGAGCGGCCACACTCGGGGTCACTGCAGCTCAAACCTCAGGGGCTTCCGTCACCCTCCGCGTTTCACCCAGCCCGCTCTGTTTATTCAGCCCGGTTTGTGTTTTTATGAATGAATTCCAGGGGTCGGAAATGAAACCTCGCCGCTCTGAAGACCGAGTAGAACCTTTTACCTCAAAATGGCTGACTGGTCAACTACCACAGCACAGAATCCCACTCCCTTACTGGATTCCAGCACAGACACAGCTGCAGCCTGACTGGGAGCACCTCAACACACTCCACATCACACTGTACCATCAAAACACAGCTGTGGGACTCAACACACACAAACTAAATACATAAACTGTGGGACTGAACACACATCCACCAACAAACCAAACACCATACACACACACACACACACACACATTAAAATATCATGTACACTAAGTACATAAGTAAAGAATGTGTTTCAAGTCTCTAAACTGACCTGTTGACCTTAAGTCGTGTCTAATTAGATTAAGTGAGACTCATGATTTAAAAGACTAAACTCTTAAGGTAACGGTTTTGTAAATAGTTTAATAACGTATAAGAAGTGTATAATGAGTTATTTACTACCCCTTTTTTGGCTTGGCGTGTCTCCCTCATACCCGCCACTTCACGGCTCTATTTTTGGTTTTTTTGGACTCCCTGCCTCAGGATGACCTCGCGGATGGACAAACTTAAAGTTTGTGGTCGTTGCGGGAGCAGGTAAAAAAGAAAAAAGACTAAACACTTTCTGTAACTATCAAAAATGGCCTTTATATGCCTCTAAAATTTCAAATTCCACTGATTTTCCAAATTCCCCTATAATTCAATGTTTAAACAGAGTGTTTGGTGTGTGTTCAGTGTGTTTAGTGTGAAACGGTTGATTGTAGAGACTCTGATTTCTATATAGTGGAGGTGAATGGGACCCACAGTTCTGACTGCGAGTTTCTCCAGAATGGAGCATCTCTCACTAAAACCACTCTGATTACATCTTACTCCCTCAATTATGGAGAAATTTTGAAATGTAGGTAGAATTGCCCTACACATCCACCACTCACGTCACGGAGGGAACGATTTCAGCTACGATTTCATTCGCACAATTAAATTCAACTTTTAACTTTGATCCCTGCACCTAGACCTCACTGTTAAACTGACTTTAACCTCAAAACACCACCTGTAATTAACTGGGAGTATGTGAAAGTCTGATCACTTGCCTTTGTTCTGTTGATGTTCTAAGTATAAATAAGTTTACACTCCCATAGAGAGACACATTTTAACACACACCTTGTTAATTTAACAAATACGAAATAAATTAAAACATAGTATATGGAAAACTAATGTCACATAAAAAAAAAACATTTATATTGAAACTTTAGCACACGACTGTACTAAAGATCAAGTTTACATCAGGTGGAAGTTCTTTAAACAGGTTCTCCAGTGAACCATGCACTGAGAGGTTCCTAAAGTGTTTTTTCCATGCCATCACTTGAAGGGAGGGTTTGTTTGTAAGAGAGCTGATCGTCTCCACTCATCCAGCTGTGGATCTTCATCCAGCATCTTCTGATCAGGCCGGCAGATCCAAACCCCCACGCCGTTCCTGATGTGACGTCACCTGCCCATCCAACAAGCAGCGTTCGGAGTGAAGTCGGGGGGCCATCTCATGGCAAACGTGTGAAAACAACCCCCCCCCGCGCGCACCCCGAGGCTACGCCGCCTGACCTGCAGTCTCTGTTTCCAGACCATCTGGATGTGTGAGCCTCATCAAGTCTGTCAAGATCCGTGCAGCGAAATGCCAGATGGGTCCAGCTTCGGTAAAATATTTCCACTCTCGTCCTCAGTCATCTGTTGTTTACATTCCCGCCGAAACGTTATATATGTGGCGCTGGGACGCGCCGCTTCATTTTTAGGTCGCGAGACGCTGGTCTTTAGGCTGCTACGAATCCGTACAGATTCTTTCAGGGGTGCACTTCTTCAGAAGGGGGGGGCTTTTAGGTCAGGGCTTTCACCACCCAAGTCACCAAAACCAGAAACACCAGAAAAATGCCTCATGAAAGAGGACAAAAGTACTTTTAAACTGTTTATATATATATATATATATATACACACACACACACACACACACACACACACTATATACACATATAAATACATACATGAGTTAATACACACACACACATGTACATACATATGCATGTATATATACATCCGTATTTAAACCTGTTATTTGTTTTATACACACACACACACACATATATATATATATATATATATATATATATATAAAATGTATAATGTATGAGTGAGTAAATATATGTAAATTTTTGTAAACTTAGTATTGGCTGGAAGTTCAGATGTAGTATGTACACATGATGCCAAAACAAAATGTTTTTTTGGGTTATTACACACGTTTAGCAAAGCTGTGGATCAAACTAACGGGTACATATCTTCCACAGCGTCCCCCAGTATTTTATTGTACTGACAAATGACAAAAAAGCCTAAATATGTTTGATTTCTCTTACAGTACATTAGGAGCCCTGAGTGTGCTTTACTGTGAATAGAGGATAAACAGTCCTGTTTAGCGTCAGTTTGAGCCGCGCTGTGTAAAGTGACTTCAGTGTTTCAGCAGTCAGTGATTTACCTGCTCAGACACCTGAAGGCCAGGTTTACTGAGCCTGTAGATCAAACTGCGCTGGACATCGGCCCCCCAGGACCGGAGTGGGGACCCCTGGTGTAGAAGACGCAGCTTCTTCTGAGGGTAAATGTTCTACCATAAGTCAGATTTGCATTTCTGGGGGTCTGTATGAGTGGAGGACCAAAATAAATCAGACAAACATCAAATGGGTTCATCTTTGCTCAGTGGTCTTAAAAACACATACACTAAATACTGGAGCATGATCCTGCTTCTCTACACTAATTTCTGCACATATTCTATTTATTACACTGTAAGTACTCAGATATTTTAGCCCATAGTTTGTATATCATTATATTGTTTACATGTGTGTATATTTATCAGTTTACTCTTATTCTAATTTCTATTTTCTAATTAATGGAGCGATTCAGGGTTACATTTCACTGCACATTCTACACGTATAACGAACGTGACAAATTATAAACATCTTATGAACATGATGCCTGGATATCGATGACATTAGAGCTCCATGATACACCGTCTGTTAATCGTCATGACGATATCAGTCTCTGTAATACTGATATCACAGAAACCTGCAATATGCAAATGAGCCTCTAAAAAACAAAATCAGTGTTTCTGACAGATTGACCAATCACAGCTTCAGGTGAGTTACTGGACGTGCTGATGAATGGAGGTCTTCACTTAATCCAACAAAAGTCTCATTTTAAACTGTTGGAGGTGTTGGAGATTCGAATGGGCGGGGCTAAACTTCTGCAGCCAGAATAAGGAGATTTAAATTTACATTTAAATGTACTAGTTCTGTGACATCACAAAAATTGTGATTTGAAAACGGTCTGTTTTTGTAGACTGTATGCCTCTGAAATGCAAGTGTGCTAAAAGGTTTTATTTAATTAAAAAATGGACTGTATGGATGGGGGGAGTAAATGTACCATTTGAAACAATATTTAAAGACTTTGTCTTTTTAATTCCAGAAAAGTGATGATTTGGGCTCTTTAATATACTGAAAAACACCGTAATTGCTCCGTATATCACTAAAATCTCAGGACCAGGCAGCTGTGAAACCCCCGGAACCCCGTTAATGTGGTAAAACAGAGCAGCCTGTGTGAGAGCCGAGCCGGAGCCGGGCTGAGGATGTGCAGACCCGGAGCAGCTGCGGTGTGTTTACTTTCCCGTCTGTTCTGCAGACTCTCCCCAAACCAAACCGAGCAGAGTTCAGAATCTCAACGGGAAAACAGTCCCGAACCGGCCGGTCTTGCGCACACACACCTCGGTCCGCAGCGGAGGTAACGGTGATGGTAAACCCGCTGTGGGCGCGGGGACGGCACGGTTTAGTGGGTAAACGGTGCTGAAACCGGGTTTATCCCGGTTCTGGAGTGACCTTGGCCTGCCTGGCGGGTCCACACCCGATACCCGAGCTTTTTTATCGGGGACAAAGCAGAGGCGCCGGGCCGAGCAGGCGTCCAGTCCGGGGCAAGGAGCAGAATAAATACAAAAATACACATAAATAAATAAATAAGTAAAACGAAGAAATGGTAACACGAGAGCCGCAAGAAAAATTCGGAGTGAAATCCGGATTGCGCGGGAGAGCTGAGGGAGCGGAGCTAGCGGCTAACAGCCCACAGACCGGAGAAAAATAACGATTTACAGCCAAATAAATTCCTCAAAACTGCACTAATTAAGAGGGAAACTGCAGCTCTCGCTTCGCCTTCACCCCCTGCCGCTTCGAGCGCGCCCCAGTCCGCCGCAGCCCGCCCCGCGGCAGGGTTCATTCGGCCCGAGCGGCTCCGTGGAGGAGAACCCGCCAGGCTAGGCTAGGCTAGGCTAGGTTACGCTAAGCTAAGCTAGCGCCACCCCCGCGAAGCCGAGCGGAAAAAGGAAAATAGAAACCCGCATTTATAAAAATGATACAAATGAGAAAAGCGAATTAAACACCCGAAAACGCGATAAAACCATAAACAGCAGCGATAAAGACCGAGAGAGGAGAGAAACCGAGCGAAGCGATTCACCGCGCTAACCCGATTTTAGCCTAGCGCCGTTAGCCTCGGAGCGACACAAAGATCAACACAAAACAGAGAAAAGAGACACGGACCGGAGAGAAAAATAACACATAAAAAACAAGAAATAATAGAAAATAATATAAAATAACAGAGGCTGGAGGACTTACCCGGGCGGGGCTCAAACACAGACCCGGACTGAGCCGCTAAATTCAGCTTTATTATCAAAAACACACCGCAGATCACTCGCTCGCCATGATCTCTCTCCTTTCTCCCCCCTCTCTCTCCCTCACTCTCAGTATATCTCTCTCACCCACCCTCTCTCTCCGTCTTCCTCTCTCACTTTCAGTATATCTCTCTCACCCTCACTCACTCAGTCTCTCTCCCCCTCTCTCTCTCACTCACACTCAGAATATCTCTCTCACCCTCCCTCCCTCACTCAGTCTCTCTCTCTCTCTCCCCCTCCCTCTCTCCCTCACACTCAGTTTATCTCTCTCTCTCACAATCTCTCTCTCTCCCCCCTCCCTCTCTCTCTCACTTCCTGCAGGCTGAATGGGCTGAGCTGCAGACGCCTCGCCGCGTCACTGCGCACAATGGCCACACACACACATTCACTAACACACACTCACACACACACAGACAAAGACACTCACACTCACTAACACACACTCACACATACATACACACACACACAAAGACACTCACGTTCGCTAACACACACACACACTCACTAACACGCACAAAGACACTAACACACTCACACATGCGCACACACACTTACTAACACAGTCACATGCACACACACTCACATACACACACACTCACTGTTACACATACACAATAACACACACATATACACACATTCACTAACACTCACACATACACACACTAACATACTCACATACACACACACTCACACATTCACACACACTAACATACTCACATACACACACAGACACACACATGCACACATTCACATA
>JBBPCZ010000148.1:21735580-21748389 GCA_037974445.1 Brycinus macrolepidotus | reverse complement strand
ACTACAACAGAACACCTGCACACTTCAACAGAACACATGCACACTTCAACACCTGGACACTACAACAGAACACCTGCACACTTCAACAGAACACATGCACACTTCAACACCTGGACACTACAACAGAACACCTGCACACTTCAACAGAACACATGCACACTTCAACACCTGGACACTACAACAGAACACCTGCCTGCACACTACAACAGAACACCTGCACACTACAACAGAACACCCTTTAGAACACCTGTATTCTGCATCAGAACATCTGCATGTTTTAGAACATCTGCATTTTTTAAAAAACATCTGTATTCTATAGCAGAGCAACATATGTATGCTTCAGGAGAACCTATGCAGACTTTCATAGAACATCTGGATTGTTTACCAATTCTCTGCATTCTGTCGCAGAACATCTGTAAACATTAATAGAACATCTGTATTCTCTAGCAGATCATTTCCACTCTGCATATTTTAGAAGAACATCTCCATTCTTTAACAGAACATCTGCATTCCTGTGTAGAACATCTGCATTCCTGGGTAGAACATCTGCATTCTTTAACAGATCATGGACATGCTTCAGAAGAATGTTCTATTAGAACATCTGCATGCCTTAATAGAACTGCTGCGCTCTGTGGCAGAACATCTACATGCTTTAACAGAACATTTGTATTCTACAGCAAATCATCTCTATGCTTTAGCAGAACCGGGCCTGTAGCCACAGGTTCAGGGGGTTCTATGCCAATGGGTGTTCTAGACCTCCAAACTGAGCTTTTCTTCTCTTCAGCTCCTCCACAGACTGAAAAAAAACCCAGAAACCCACATTTTTGTGTCGGAAGTAGGTTATATTTTCACGACGGAAGTAGTGCAGTGAGAGAGAGAGAGAGAGAGAGAGAGAGAGAGAAGAAGGAGAGAGAGAGAGAGAGAGAGAAAGAGAGAGAAGGAGAGAGAGAGAGATAGAGAGAAAGGAGGGAGAGAGAGTGAATAGAAGAAGGAAGGAGGGAAAGAAAGAGAAAGAGAGAGAGGAGGAGGAGGAGGGAGAGTCTGCTGGAGGAGGAGGAGGAGGAGGACGTGGCGCTCCAGATTGCAGGAGAACGGAGGGCCGGCAGAAACCCACCATGACCACGGTCTGGAGATCCTGCGGGTAAAACACACACACACACACACACACACACACACTTCTGTCTGCAGCTCTCACACCACCTCATTGTTTATTTGCATTGTGTTGTTTCTGTCAAGCGCTGCAAATGTGTGTGTGTGTGCATGGCCCGGTGTGTGTATGTATGCGTGTATGTATGTGTGTGTGTGTGTATGCATGTGTGTGTGTGCAGCTCCCTGGTGTGAGGTTGGAGTGTGTTGGGTCCTGTGTTCTGCAGGAGCGGGTGAAGCGCGAGACTCCCGAACTTCAGCCCAGCAGCACTGCTAATGCTAATGCTAACGCTAGCGCCGTTAGCCACAAACAAGATGGCCACTGGGCTCAGACTGAGGCCGCCTTTTGTGGACTCTCTCTTTCTCACACACACTCATACTCTCTCTCTCTCACACACACATACTCTCTCCGCAGCACACACACACAAACACAAATTTCTGCCCCCGAAAACCCCGCGCCGGAGCGACCGGCTAGCCGTGGAGCTAACGGTGAAGGGGGGGGGGGGTATTGTGCGTCTGCGTGTGTGTGTGTGTGTGTGTGTCTGTGTTGCGTAGCCTGTCGATGTGTGTCCCGAAAACAGCACATAAACACACCGGTGTCACTTAAAAAAGACAAAAAAGCGACTGAATTAGCACTAGCCGCTAAAGCCCCCCCCCCACACTCACTCTCTTTCTCTCTCTCTCTCTCTCTCTCTCTCACACACACACGGTTCACAATCTAACACATCTGGACTCGCTTTACACTCCGAGCTGCAGCGGTTAACAACGCCAGCTACAGTCAAACACCCTTAAAAATAACTAAAATCTCCTTTTCTCACATGTTAACATTCACAATGTGCCTCAGAATCAGGCCTGAGTTTTTTGGCCTTTATACGGATGAATATGCCATCTCAAAATCACTTAAAAAGGATTTTTAAAATTTAAAACTCAAAATATATCCCATAACTGCACCTTATGTTGCTGTAGAAGCCGTGGTTGTAGCCCCTTGTTCAGATTTGGCTTCTGTGGGCCTTTAAAGGTAGAACTGAAGAGTTAGAATTGTTTTATTTAGAATGAAATGGTCTACATAGTGACCATCACCGTCCACTTATTGACCATCACCATCCACGTAGTGACCATCACCATCCACATAGTGACCCAAATCGTCCACAGAATGACATCACCGTTCACACAGTGACCATCACTGTCCTTTAAAAAACCTTTGTGTCTTGCAGTTTTGTTTACAAATTTTGTACCTTTCAGAAAGACTTCTGAGTACTACATATAGACTGTAATACTAAATACTTGAATATTCAATAATTTTTTTGGGACAGGCCTTATTAACATCTTATTATCATCTTATAAATGGTCTTTTTTGTGTCTGGTAGTGTTACTAAAGTATGTTTTGCATAACCGTTTTGACAGTGCAGGTATGTGTCTTTAGCATTATGTCAAATGTTAAGGTATCATTATTCATCAACAAACGGAAGAAAAAGAAAAATATGATGGGTGATATGGTGAAAGGTCAACACTAAGTATAACAGTGCTTTGAGACATTTACACAATGTACACAATATGCATAACAGTATTTAGAGGTTTGATCACTTGGAAAAGAAACATTTAAAAATGATAGCGAGACATGGTAACTGGTAACTGATGTTATGCTCTTCCCTTATTGTGTTTCTGTTTTGCTTATGTTCGCCAACTCAGGTGCCACAGGGAAGAGTGCTTCTCCTAACGCAAGGAAGAAGCAGCCTTGGCAGCCCTTGGCACTAGAGCGGCACTCCTGTTAGGAGTCTGACCTCCAGCCCTGTGTGAGCTAGCTCATCTCTCTCAGAACGGGACCTTTTGTTGGCGGGTGGACTCGACCCCACCAGCATGGCCGAGCTGGAGACGGAGTGCATCGCCTTAGGACTAAACGCTCTGGCGTCTGAGTGCGACACACCGCCTCTTGACCCACTGCGTCTGGAGTGCAGCCCACCGACCCTCACCATGCTGTCATCCTCGGGGTGTAGCACGCCCACCCTCAGCACACTGACCTCCGAGATCGCCGAGCCCATGGCCATGCTGCCATGTGTCAAGAGCGAGCCGGATCTGGACCCCATCCGCACCGTGGACCTATCTGAAATCCAGCCGCTCAGCACGGCCGAGCTGGGCTCGGAGCAGATCAAGATGGAGATTAGCGGCCTAGACTACATCAAGTCCGAGCACCACAGCGACCTACATTCCTTCCACAGCACGGAGCTGGACTCCTACAAGTCACATTACGAACCAAGCCTGGTGTTTGACTACATCACCCACGTCTCTGACAGCCTTGAGTACATCAAATCGGAGCAGCACGCCGACCTGCAGTGTTACTACGCCACGGAGCTGGGGTCTCTCAAACCCGAGTACGAACCCAACCTCATGTCCAGCCACCTGAAGTCGGAGATGAATGGCCTCGAATCCATCCACATGGCAGAGCTGCGAACTGAGCTCAACAAGCTCCGGCCCGACGCTATCATCGACGGCATGGGCAAACTGGACTCCGAGTTCTCAACGGGCCACCTGTACGAGCTGCAGTCCGCTCAGGTGGGCAAAGGCCCGAACGCACAGACACAAACCAGCACAAAACCCCACGGCACGAATCAGCGCAAACCTCGCAACCTCACGGGAGAGAAACCATTCTCCTGCACGCAGTGCGGGAAGAACTTCAGCACTCTGGGTAACCTGAAGACACACCAGCGCATTCACACCGGAGAGAGGCCTTACACCTGCTCCCAGTGCGGCAAGAGCTTCGGGCAGGCGGGCAACCTGAAGAGGCACCAGCTCATCCACACGGGGCAGAAACCCTACACCTGTGCCCACTGCCCCAAGGGTTTCACCAAAGCAGACGACCTCCGCTCACACCAGAGGCTGCACACAGGTGAGAAGCCCTTCAGCTGCGCAGAGTGCGGGAAGAGCTTCTGCCAGTCGAAGGAACTCAAAGCCCACCAGCTAAGCCACACTGGAGAGAGGCCTTTCTGCTGCTCACACTGCGGCAAGACCTTCACCAAGGAAATGAGTTTCCGCAATCACCAGCAAATCCACACAGGTGAGAAACCGTTCACCTGCTCGGAGTGCGGCAAAAGTTTCAGCAATTCAGGGGTCCTCAAAACACACGAGAAGATTCACTCTGGAGAAAGACCTTTTGGCTGCACGCAGTGCGGCAAGAGCTTTGGTCGCTTGGGACATCTAAAAGCACACCAGCAGATACATACAGGGGAGCGGCCCTACGCGTGCCAGCACTGCGGGAAAAGCTTCAGCCAGTCGGGCCACCTCAAAGCACACGAGCAGATTCATAAAAGAGAGCGGCCCGACCTCAGCAGTGGCAGCAGTCGCAGTAACGACAGTAGCTAAACACCTCTTAACCTCTCGAAGTATTACTCTTTTTTTTTTTTTTTTTTGTTTTTAATAAGATCTACAGTATATATAAATATATATATATATATAAATATATATATGTTTCTGTACGTTTCATACCTTTTATGTCCTTTTTGCAATCTATTTTTTTGGGTCCGTTTGTGACTGATTTGCTCTTATGCAAGTGTCTTTCTGTTCGGGGGATCAGTGACGTTGCGTAGAAAGCTCTGTATCTCGTCTGATCTGTGTTGTAGTGAGTGCCATCCTTGTTTCTTTCCTCCAGAAAAATACTCACTGTGTACACATTTATTGATAACATGTAATTCCTAAACCATGTATTTCAATGAATTATTAAAAAAACTAATGTAAAAACATGACCGCTATCTTCTTTTGCTGATTTCTAACTTTTTCCTTTCTTCTGTATTTTCTCGCTGTAGTTAGACATGAAGTCACGCTGTTTGTACGGTTGCCGTGTAGCCGTCCTGTACAGTATCTCCTACACTTTTACTCATGAGTGTCACTTAGTTTTGGAATTTCCTGGAGATGAGGATGGCGTGAAAATAGTTTTATGTTGTAATACAGTTTGATTTTGCACAAAATATTTCTTGACCCACCCCCTCATCTACCACTGCAGCAGCGAACTACCCAGAACACTGTTCATATTTTGCTGCTTTGGTTAAGCCCATATCAGGGATGTGCTTCCTGACGGACCCCCTGACTTTCTGTGACGCGGTGTAACAGAATAGTTACTGAGTACTTGAGTGCTCGTCCCTAAAGATATGCATCCCGTGTTCCTTTACTAATGATGTTTGATAATGTTAATGGTATTAGCACTGATGCTAATTCACTGCCAAATGGGGTGCCCAGTGGACCCCAGATATACCACCTGACAAATATGTCTCGTTCAGGACGTCCTGCATAACAAGGTACTCTAAGCATTAAAAGTGTGTTCCTAAAACGTACACTGAATTCACTACAGTGGTGCTGGGAAGAAACATATACATTAATCTGCTCTACACAGTAAAAAGTTATTTGGTTTAATTAAATGTCTTTTCAGGCAAAACTGAACGGGTCCAGTGGTGACCCCAATCTGAAACCCTGCCAGCTGGAATGAGGTTCTAATGCTAATTTTTGCCCAACATAACATTTCTCATTTAAGCCATAAAGTTCCTCAGAACATTCTCTCAGTCATCCAGACTTTAAACCAGCAGAAGTGTCCCTTTTCGGAGACTTCCTCTTATCATTCCATATACACTATTTTTGTTCAGTGTTTGGCACATAGTTGGCTCACAAGTGCTGATGTTATCCGTATTTATGTAAACTATAAAATAATAAAAAAAATCTATTCATATGTGAAATGATCTTAAAAGTATTCAATATTTCTAATGTTCCTCCTTTCGAGATTGTGGTAAGATTGTTATTCTAGATTGTTACAAGATTTTTCAACTTATAATATGTCTTACTTGTATTAAGTCATTTTATGAACTGAAATTGTGCTTGGAGAACCGACTTCAGACCAGCAGAATTAGAGTGAAATCGTTTCACTTGAACAGTAAAAACAATGTTAAAATCAGAAGCAATATCTAGAAATAGTAAAAAAAAAATCACAAGGATCTCAAAAGAAATATATTGACCTGATGGTTTTACTCGGACTCAATTTTTTTTCACTTCAGGATCCTGGAGGCTCTTGCTGCACCAATGAAAGAGCAGACAAGTTCTAGATGTAAAAACTTGTCACTTTTTTCTATCAGGTTGTGCATGTGCTGGAATTAAGAAGTCCATTATGCTAAGATGCCACTAGGTGGCGCCAGTTTTTTTTTACACACGAATCACTTTTCAGCGTGCACGGAGGAACTGAGGAACATCCATCCAGGTTCTAACAGCTTCACCAGCGTTTTGAGTAACGGCAGTAAATTCCATGAATTAATCTGGTGATTCAAATTCAGTGTTCAACTTATCCAGATCATAAACACAGCGTCTGGAGTGCCCATCTATTATCTTCTCCAATCTTCTCATCTGTGCAGACCACACAGTCTCACCTTCTGTGCAGTCCAGAGGAGCACTGCTCTACTCCGAAACCCCGCTTAGATCCTTCTTCTAGATCCAAAAGCTGCCAGAAGGAGATAGTCATGTTTAATCCTAGATTCATCAGCTTTTCTTGTGTCAACTGTATAAGTTGATCGACTCAGTTGTATGATATAATTGACTCAGTTCAATCCTTCGATACAAATATCAATAGCATCACTAAAGTACCTTTGAAATATTGTTGAGCTGCGTGCTTTGTGCAGAAAAACAAGTTCATGACCTCCACACTTGATTACTGTAACTACTCTCTCGACGTTCCAGTAGGAACCTAGACATAAACAACTCGTCCAGAATCAGCGGCTAGAGTCCTCACGAGAACCAGGAAATCTGACCACGTTAGACCAATATTATCAAGACTGTACTGGTTTCTGATTAAATGCTGTATTAATTAGAAAACTCTTCCATTTAAATAGAAAGACTTGAAAGCCCTTAAAGTCTTCCTGTTTAATCTTCCATGGTTAATGTAACATGTAAATAATTCATGTTTTGTCAATCAAATGTACTTTTACTAGCAATATATGTATTACAGACTGTGAGTTTCTGTATCAGGTTCATGGTGCAGCCCAGCTAATGTGGAAATATAGGCCCAAAAAGAAAACACATAAGTTCTGTTTATCTTCACTTTCTTTTAATGAACTTGGTGAACAAAGGACATGCAGTCCGTAATAACATGCTTTATTGGTCACTTGTTTTTGGCCTCTCAAGTTCCAGAGAGGTTCTAGATATGATCTGTGTTTCACTTGCTGACGAAAGCTTCAGAGGTGGATAAGGAAACCACTTTGCCATCCACGACCTCCTCTACCACAGTGATGACCTTTGTCCTGGAGGTAGAGCTGGAGGTGGTGGTGGAGGTGGTGGTTGCTTTGACGCTGTAGAGAAAGAAGAACTTGTTGAAGACACTCCCATACGGCATCTCATAATGTGATCCTGCTATTTTGATAAGAGAACAGAACTCACGTGGTCTCTCCATCCAGAAGTCTTCTGTACTCAGCAATCTCCAGCTCTAGTCTGGTCTTGATGTCCAGGAGCGTCTGGTACTCATGACCCTGACGCTCCAGGTCTGTGCGAAGCTGCGCCAGCTGTTCTTCCAGACTGGTTACCTAAAGTAATGACGATCAAAATTCCGAATGATGATATTTTTCCTCGTATTGGAAGTCACTTTGGATAAAAGCGTCTGCCAAATCAGTGTAATGTAGTGTAATGTAATATTCCTTGATAAGGCACCCAAGAAGAGCAACATATCAGTCTTCCCTAGGTGGCTCCTAAAACATCTCACCTGCATTTGATAGCCAGACAACTGCATGGAGTATCTCATCTGAGTCTCGACCAAAGTGTTCTCCAATGATTTTTTCTGAGGAGGAAATACAGGTTTGTCATATAACTGGCCAATAGGTCATGTTTCTAAAGCTAAAGTTCCTTGAAGACCCCAGTGGTTGGTCAACTATGAGGACCGCTCTTTGCTGCAGTAGTTTAAACCCAAACCTGATCCTCTCTTGTAATAGTCCTGATCCCAAATCTTCTCTTAACCAAATCTGACCTAAGAACAAGACTATCAAAGACTATCAACTATCATCTCACCATTGCAAGTTTGGACTGAAGTTCAATTTCCAAAGCTTGCAGACTGGACCTGACTGTGCTGACTTCAGAGCGAGACGTCTGCAGGGTCTCAGTGCTGGTGGCCACCTCCTGCTTCAGAGTCTCAGTCTGTGAAGAAGAACCAAAAAGAAAGTCTGTGCAATAAAGTAATCAAGTGAGACTTGAGAAGAACAGGGTTTTGGACCAACCACTGAAAACCCACCTTGGCCTTGAACCAGCTCTCCAGTTCCCTCTGATTTTTAGCAGCTACTAACTCATAATGTTCTCGGATTTCGGCCAAGACTTTGGTCAGGTCTTGCTGAGGTGCAGCGTCCACTTCCACGTGGACCTGGCCACTCATCTGATGGCGCATGGCTAAGAGGTCCTTACAGAATAAAATAGGATTTTTGATTATGAACCTGTATTATAATTATAACATGAAGACTGATCTTGCACCAAGCAAACGGCTAGAGGTACGATACCTCCTCATGGTTCTTCTTGAGGAAGGCCAGCTCCTCCTTCAGTCCCTCAATCTGCATGGTTAGATCTTTACTGGTCAGCTTGAGGTCATCCAGAACCCTCTTCAGTCCAGCAGCATCAGCCTCCACAGACTGCCGCATGGCCAGCTCAGTTTCATACCTCCATGAAACACATTAGCATTTTAGGTTCTCAGCAAATACAAAGACAACATTTTGGAGTTGTCTTGAATGGACAAACTCACTTTATTCTGAAGTCATCCATGGCCAGCCTAGCATTTTCAATGCTCAGGTGCACGGCTCCCCTCATCCGGATGGCTGTTTGGATCTGCAGGCATCAGAAGAGACATTGTCAAGTTAACTTCTTCTTGTCTCACCATTCAGATATCTTAACAAAGTGCATAAGCACTCCATGGTTTACCTTGGTCTGGAGGTCACTGATGGTGCCCAGAAAGATACGGTAGTCATGAGCGATGGGGGAGGTTTTGCTCTCTAAAATCTTCCGTATCTTCAGCTCCAGTTCACTGTTGGCCTTCTCCAGGGAGCGCACCTTCTCCAGGTAGGTGGCTAGACGATCATTGAGGTTCTGCATGGTGAACTTCTCATTGCCAATGACCGCCAAATCCAGACCTCCGTTCACGCTGAAGTCGAAGTTTGACCTGGAACCCCCAGTTGAAGCGGTGGAGATGCGAACTCCTGAGCTTCCCGCTCCTCCATACACACTGCTGGCTCTGCCGACAGACACGACAGACCCTCTGCTGGCAGTGGAGATCCGTGTGGATCTGCTTGATCCTCTGGAAGAAACGTAGCTGTGGCTGGAGTAGGTGGAAGCCATGTTGCTCTTGATGCTGAAGGTTCCTTTGACTGACTTTCGGACCAGAGAGTGAAGACAGGAGCTCTGCTGACTCTTTTATATCCCAACACAGGCATGTGGGTTAGTCGACTAGGAGTGCCCTGCGTGACCTTTCAGAAACAACTGCTGGAAATGTCAGTCTCTGTCAGTGGTGATTAAACTGCAGGAGGTGCAGGTGTTGATAAGCTAAACACACCCAATTGTGGTTTTCATGCTGCACAAAAAGAGCAAACAGTCTGTCCATAAACTGGAAACTGGAATGTTGATAAACATCTTTATAAACAGTTTTACACTGAAAGTAGGACGTTCTTTACCAACCACAGAACCCAATATCAGGAGAGGTTCATTTGGGGCTGTTCTCCCCCCACTCTGTGAGATAATCTTGGATGTTAATTGACCTTCCTGGAACCAGGACACCTTTAACGACTGTCAGGAGGGGTGAGTCAGCCTCAAAATTGACCTCCATATCCTGTAGTGTGGGCAAGGTGTGAGTGGGCAGAACCTGGAGAGGTCAGCTGATGAATGAGTACCCTTGAAGAGCATCTCAGCTGGTTTGTGGTACGCTGTCACCAAAAAGTATCCCAAATGTTGGGTACTGTCAAAAGGTTGTAGCCGCTGGCTCAGACGTTCCAGACAAGTGGGGAGGCAACATTCCAAAAAAACTAAAGTGGAAAAGGAGCCAGATGATTTGCATAAAGAGAAAGTCATAACACTACACACCCTGATCTCTGAGTTGGTACTGTTTCATTCATATGTCGTCCTTGAGCTTCCGAAGAATTCATCTTCTCATAGTTCACATTGTTTCAGGCCTTTGAGGCTTTTAGGGTGTGTGAGCAGAGCATTTAAAGTCAGTTTATTTATGTGACACATTTTAAACACCAGGAGTTGTGGCTGGATAGTGTACTAACCAACCAAGTCCTGTCTTCTAAGTCAGAGAGTGGGATTTGATTCCTGTGGTAGGCAACACACCACACTACACCAATAAGAGTCCTTCTACACACCACACTACACCAGTAATAGTGCTTATACACACCACACTACACCAATAAGAGTCCTTCTACACACCACACTACTCCAGTAAAAGTCCTTATACATACCACACTACACCAGTAAGAGTCCTTACACACTCTACACTACACCAATAAGAGTGCTTATACACCACACTACACCAATAAGAGACCTTATACACACCACACTACACCAGTAAGAGTCCTTGTACACACCACAATACACCAGTAAGAATCATTATACACCACACTACACCAATAAGAGACCTTATACACACCACACTACATCAGTAAAAGTCCTTGGGCAAGACTCCTAATACTACATTCACCAACATCTGTGATTATAAAAAATTGGAACTTGCTTTGGATAAAAGCATCTGCCAAATCATGTGAATGAGCTGACCTGCAGTGTAAAAAATGAACAAGTAAAAGAATAAACAAACACACTGAAAAAACACAGTACACTTTACAGCTATGTATCAGGCCTTTACAGCTATGTATCAGGCCTTTACAGCTCTGTATTACGTCTTTATAGCTCTGTATTGACTGCTTACAACTCTGTACTGAGTCTTTTCAGCTCTATATTGAGGATTCACAGCTCTGTATTCAGTCTTTAAAGTTTCATATTGAGTCTTTACAGCTCTGTATTGAGTCTGTACAGCTTTGTATTAAGTCGTTACAGTTAATGGATGGGTAATGGAATGCATTATATGGTGTCCTGTAGTTTAAAATGTTTTATAAACAAACTTTAACTTTGATTTTTTGGCCAAAATATTCTGATAAACGTTCTGCACACATCCTGAAAGGCGAAATAATGTGAAATAATGTGATGGAATCAGCACCTTCAGCAGAGTGGTCTTCCGGTGATAACCAATCAGTCCTGTAACCTTCCAGCTGCCACCTCCTGTGACAACCTGAAGGTCACCTGAAGGTCACGCACTGTCTGGAGTGTCCCAGTTCAGCGTGGGAGGAGCCTCTGTTGACCTCTGTAGAACACTGAAAACACAGTTTAGCATTAAAGGGTCCATATCTCACATTTTCATTCCATTTTATTATTTGTCGCACTGACGTCTCCTCATAACGTTTGTGTGGTTTATGTACCTAAAACAGCTTTTCCATTAACATTTTATCATTTTATCCACAATCTGCCTTCAAGACATAAAAAGTGTATTTAAATAAGCTCAGCTCTGATTGGCTGCCCTGTATTGGATGTCATTAAAAAAGCAGTTTGGATCGAAACACTCCTTATAACCTCAGTGTGTGTGGGCGGAGCCAAACTGTAAATGTTGGTGGTTGGACTTTTGTGACATCACAAACCCAGTGACTTTATTTATCTTTATTAATGATTAATATGAAATACTGCTTAACATACAGACGTTTTTTTTTTCAAATCACAGAGCACACCACAGCTCCTTTTTATAAGCAACTAATTATTATTTAACTTTTTTAATATTTCTACTCTTTTCACAGTTTTGACAGATTTCGAAATACTACATATTACAAAATAGGATCAAGAGAAGTCATAATCTGATACAGCAGATCTGTTTAAGACCTAAAACATTAAAACTAAGAGAAGCTTTGCAGGCATTCACAGTATCAACCTTTCAGGAACTCACAACACCTCTGAGATCTTTGTTCACTGAGGCTAAGGTGTGTCTGCACACACTGAAAATGCCAGAGTGACAGTTTAACAGCTCATTTAAAAGTCAAAGGAAAAGTCAAAGTAAAGTTTACTGTCATATCGGGTACTTACACATATACAGTACATTTATATTTACATTTACATTTATACTCATGTTTACATTTACATTTATATTTACATTCACAGTGTTTAACAGATGCACAGTGTTTAAGAGAGACGTGTTTTATAGTCCAGAAGAAAACACACCCTCACACCAGAAAACCCAGACTTACAATTAAGAGCTGCTAGTACACTAAGATTCTACCAGAGATGAAGATAATCCTCCTCCAGAACCTTCTCAGATCACACAGAGAGGAACCATCAGAACCCTCTCAGATCACATAGAGAGGAAACAACTGAACGTTCTCAGATCACACAGAGCAGAACCATCAGGGCCTTCTCAGATCACACACAGAGGAACCACCAGAACCCTCTCTGAACACATAGAGAAGACCACCAGAACCCTCCCAGATCACACAGAGAGGAACCACCTGAACCCTCTCAGATCACACAGAAAGAACAACCAGGACGCTCTCAGATCTCAGAGAAAGGAACCACCAGAACCCTCTCAGATCACACAGAGAGGAACCACCAGAACCCTCTCAGATCACACAGAGAAGAACCAC
>JBBPCZ010000148.1:21624600-21637596 GCA_037974445.1 Brycinus macrolepidotus | reverse complement strand
CACACCATCATACATCTACACACCTTCACACACACCATCGTACATCTACACACCTTCACACACACCATCACACACACACACACACACCATCACACAACTACACACCTTCACACACCCTATCGTACATCTACATACACGACGTCCCAAGTTCATTAGATTCATGTTGCACAGTGTGATTTGTAATTGTGGGACGGAGTGTGTAGGGTGAGGTGGTGGGGCTATAAGGCAGTCTAAAAGGAGGCACGTTCCATTAGGAGTGTTCTGAGAAATCAGCTGCAATACAGCTGCACAAGCAATCAAAGAAACCCACAGAAGTATTTTACTCATTAATAACGATCTAATAATTACTATCACATTTTGTTTTAATGTGTTATGCTTCCCTGCGACCCTGGATGGGATAAGCGTCTCAGAATATGGACATATGGATGGAATTATGGCCTATTTCTTCATAAGTAGCACAAAAAAATCACCAACGTTATATCATTATTCCTGATTTGCACACGTCAATCCAGCATTTTGACATTTCCATTCCCCTTTGATGGCATTCGACCCATTAAACTGAACTGAAGTCCAGGCCTCCAGCCCTCTTCACCACACCTCTAATATCGACAGCCCACCCAGCAGAGACCACCACATCTGGAAACTTCTGTGTGTTTGCACAAAACCCATTGGATGAAGTTACTGGAGGATTGTCCCATCTCGAAGGGAGGATTTCAACCACTACCCCTTGAAGAGACACTAAAAAACAAGGGGTAAAAATGAGAAATGGGATTGGGCCTAATTTACGGCAGAGCTGAAGAGTGATAGACTTTATTTAACATTCACACATTACATTCACTTAATATCCTCAAAAGGCCACATGAAAGCAGAGTCAGAGTTAAATGGAGAGTAAAATTAGACCGTGCAGGGGTCTCTGCCGTTATCGTGAGGAAAGCAGCGTTTTAACAGACGTGGGAAGCGAGATCAGCCGAGGATCTTCTGGCAGGTGATCAGGTACTGCGGGTAGGCCTGCGTGTCGTTAAAGATGACGAACAGGGTGGGCGAGTCCATTCTGTCCACTACGCTGTGATAGCGGACGGGCATCCCCGAGGAATCCTTCAGTGGAGCCGCTTTCATATCGTGTTTCCCCACCGTGAAGTCTCCGGTCAGAACTTTGGCCATAAAAATAAACTTGTGTCCGTCCGCGTTGGCCGGGGAGTAGGTGTCCGACACGGAGAGGGCGGATTCCACAGCGAAGTACACCCCCTGCCCGTACACGGTAGCTGTGAGAACAAAAACAAGACGAGGAAACATAATTTTTATACTTTTACATATACATATACACATGCTTTAAATGGACTTTTATCAAAGAAATGATGTTTGTAATTTGCATGTAAATAAATAGCCTTTCAGTTCCATGTTAAAGGAATTACAGCAGGTAATCGACCCATCGGCAGATATAATTAACCCGCCCACAAACATGAGACTTATCATCTCATTATTATGCATCAGGGAAAATAAGTGTAAAGTGTAAACTGACCATTCTGTCATACGTGAGCACACCACAGCACACAGTGTGAACAGCACAAAATTCTTCTTAGCATTTAACCCATTTAACCCATTTAATCCATTCACCAAGTGAAGCAGTGGGCAGTCAGGAACACGGCGCCCGGGGAGCAGTGTGTGGGGACGGTACCTTACTCAAGGGTACCTCAGAGGTGCCACTAGCAGTCCTGGGATTCAAACTCACAACTTTCTAACCACTAGGCCACCAGCTGCCACGAAATGGTAATAAATCAAAGATGCATTTTTATTTAGTAGTAAATTTAACTGACAAACATTTTCAGTCCTGCAACTAAGTACTTCTGGGGATGTTTATAGAGAACTGCATAAAACCTAGTAGTACAGAAGTGCAGTAGTGATCCTGAAGGTTGTATTTTGTGTGTAGTCTTTCCACCCAGTCGCTAAGACTCCCCCAGTCACGCGACACCACCAATACTGGGAGGGTGAAGGAGACCCCATGCTTCCTCCAAGCTTCACCACATCTTCTCAAACTGAATGTAATGGAACATCACTGGACAGTTTAGCATCTCCAGTCCATCTGACGTGGACTGTGGGAGGAAACCGGATCTCCAGAAACCCACACAGACATGGAGAGAGCATACACACTCACGCACACAGAAAGAATCAAGCCGGGAATCAAACCAAGGACCTTCTCACTCTGAAGCAACCGCACCACCATGCCACCCTTAATGCCTACCACATTACTGCGAATAAATATCTGCCTCGGTGATATTAGAGTATATTTTGATGTAATGTAATGTAAAGTAATATCAGTGTCTGTCTGGTTGTCTGCCTGTCTTTGTTTCTATTTTTTTTGTTTCTGTTCTGTTTTTGTTGTTTTTATAAAACTCAACTTATAAAAGTCAATAAAAACTAAAATAAAAATATATAAAAGAAGCAGCTTCTCTTTCTGTAGAGAATAAAAGAAATAAAAGAATGAAGTGAAAATCATTAAAAGAAGATTAAAAGAGTGATGGAAGTGCAGATATTTAAAAGAAGGAGGAGAATAGCGTAGTTTTTAGCAGCTTTTTAAAGCTACAGTCAAACATATCAGAGATGTATTTAAGAGATTTGTCTGATCAGGTATTTACCGTTTTTCCCGCAGAAGCTTCTGTTGAAGCCGTGAACGCAGATTTCTCTGACGCTGGTCTCACTGGTGCCGTGGAACAGGGTTCGCTCCACCTGCAGCTGGGCCGCGCTCTGCTCCATACTGACCTTCTTCAGCCTGTACTGGTTATACAGGAGCCTGTTCATCAGCTTCTCCACCTGCAAATGAAGAGGCCGAAGGGAGGAAAGTGAGCGCACCACTCTTAAATATTTTTTTAATATTTGTGAAAATTCCCAACAAAAACTCAGGAAAAGAGTTTTTGTTGGGAAGTTCAGAATTTTCCGTGAAGACAGTACATTTTAACTTCCAAAAGTTCTACCTTGATGATTTTGATTTTGTTGTGATACTCGTGGATGCTGTCGTAGAACTCCCTGACGACGTCCTGAAACTCATCAGAGGCTTCATCCACTCTGGCTGTGTCCGGCAGGTCCGACAGCAGGCTGTAATCTGCATCTACAGAAAATGATATGAAGGTGTTTAAGCCATTAACCTTGGTTAATACACTCCCAAAGTTTTCTGATTCTGATTCTGAAAACTTCTCTAGACCCTCAAAGCACATCCAGCTCTTTATTAAGGTGGATCAGACTCGTGGACGTGGTTTAGGACACAGTATGACTTACTGTGAGCTGTAAAAATGAACTGAACTTCAGTGTGGAGCCGAACACTGCGGCACATTTTTACACAACAGGGTCTGTTTTCACAAACCGCTTTAGGAGCAGGAGCGCTGATCTAGAGTCAGTTTCTGTGACGTCAGAAATACGGAGGAACCTGATCCCAGATCAGTCCTGCTTTGTGAACAGCAGCCCTGGTGTCGTCTGAAACGGCCGCCTGTTCATTTTAACAGCTGTATGACAGTAAGTCATACTGTGTCCTAAACCACGTCCACAAGTCTGATCCACCTTAATGAAGAGCTGGATGAGGTTTGTAGGTCCAGAGAAGTTTTGGGGATGAAAAGATTTGGGTGACTATTGACTTTTAGTGTTAATGACGTTAGCCTCGTAGCTCCAGTTCTGATCTAAAGAAGCACAATTTGGTGCATACTGAGCAGTTTATGGTGGCCTAGAACCAGAACTATCCGTTGTATAAAATGAATTAAACTTTTTCCATTCTTACCTTGCAAGTCAGTAAAGTCACCTGCACTGTCCATCTTCCGTACAATGGACACACACCTGCCAGACGACACGCAGTACTCCTGCATCTTCTCCAGATCGATGGTGTAGGGCTGACTATTGAACAGAATGTCCACCTTCTTCCGTTTCATCCTAAAGGCGTTCTCGATGAACACGGTGGCCTCTGGAGGATATGGAACTGCCCCAGAACCGCCCTGGTCACTCCATACCCACTGCACGGTCCTCAGGATCTCCGCATCCGTGATTGTGTTGGCAGCTCTCGACAGGACGTCCCTCAGGTCAGGAAGAGCTTCAGAAACGTAGTCTTTAAAGCCTGACACTATGGCTGTGGTGCCCTGGATTTGGATCTCCACGGCGTGCTTTCTCTTGATGAGGTCTATGCACCTCCTATAGTACGCAGAAAGTTTCTTCAGGCTTTTATGTTCCACTTTTTCCTCGTACTGCCTCAGCCCCACCTTCTTCCCCAAAGCTATGTCCACTCGGATGAGGTCGTGGGTGTAGCTGGCAAACACCTTGATCTCCGCAACATTGCCCGACTTAATGGCCTCCTGCAGGGAATCGTCAACAGCCTTCTCCACCATTTGGCTCTCGTCGACCAACATGGTTTCGCTTTTGGAAAGCATCAGAACCTTCTGTAGCTCATCTTCTTCAAGTTCCTCTGACCTTTGATTGGTCTCCATGGACATCTGAATGGCTAATGAGAGCTCAGGATCCTCCTCCAAGGTACAGAAGTTAGGAGTCTCCAGCTCGAACGAACGATGTTCACGCTGGTCTACAGCTCCAGAGGATTCCTCAGCCTGCATTTGCGAACCATCTCCAACCTGGTCTTCTGAAGGGTCTGAGTACAAATCCTCTTCCTCTGCTACATCTGTCACTCGTAAACTGGAGGGCTCAGAAGAATGGCTGATGTTGGACAAAATGCGCCTGGCTTCTTCTATACGATCTGAGAACAAATATTAACCTCGTTAGGGTTTCTGAGCTTCAGTAGAGAGCATCAGTCAGTTTAAGAGGGGACAAATCAATACATGACCAACCTGTGGTGTATTTGTCAGCAGCAATCGAGCCGCTGGTCTTCAGCTCCATAGGCTGACAAGAGGAATCCCGCGGGAAGTTCTGACACGACGTCATTTTCCACACAAGCTCGAAGATGTCCTTCATGAAGAAAGAATGAGATAATTATGCAGAATATATATTTGGGGACATTGCAATGCAGGGGATTTTAAAGACTTTACTGACCTCCTAAACCCTAAGGGTCTGTATGTGGGTCATATCTACAAAAATGACACAATGCTAATAGCAGATATTATTTAGTCACTGCATAATTCACAGTAGATACTGAATAATTCACAGTAGGTATGGAGTAATTAATAGTATTTACTGAATAATTAATAGAAGTTACTGAATAATTCATAGAAGACACTGAATACTTGAAAGTATTTCCTGGATAATTCAAAGTAAGCATAGAATAATTAATGGTAGTCACTGAATAATTCCTAGTAAATACTGAATAATTCATAGCAGATATTGAATAATTCATAGAAGTCACTGATTAATTCATAGTAGATACTGAATAACTTATAGTAAATACTGAACAGTTCATAGTAGATGCTTAATATTTCATAGTAGGTACTGAATAATTCATATATAATAACTCAGTATAAAATGACACCGCGAATGGCTGCTGTGTTGCGAGCTCCGCTACACAAATAATTGGTGGTGAGAATGTATTTAATCTGTAACAGAACTATTAGTTTAAGATTAACTGCTGCACTACGAGGGCTTAAACTGAAACACACTTGCATGTAGTGCTTTTTATGACAGATATTTCACAAAGTAATGAGTGTAAACTGATATCAGAAGTCAGTAGTGCTTATAATGTGAAATATATACAATGGGCTGGTGTCCCTTACTCAGACAATCCAGGACTAAAAGGCTTTTTAGTGATGAATCACTACTGACCCAACAACTTAAACCTGAACTAGGATCAGTCAGTGTCCAGGAAACCAGCTCTATATGTCCAAAAGTGTCCAGACAGCTCTTATACTGAGTTCAGTTCAGCTTGTTCATTTTGCTGCTCACACAGCTTGTGTGATCTCCGGAGAGAAAAAACTTACTCATCAGCTAAAGGGGTAAGCTTAAGTCCACTGGTTTTCCTACCACTGGTTTCAGAAGAGACACTGGATTAACATTTGTCTACACACTTTTGAACATATTGGGACCGTTTCCTAGATCAAGCAAAGTCATGGACCACACAACATTGTGAAAGGAGAATCTCCATTGAAAAGGAAGAGTAGTCTGGGACTAGGCTTGATCAGGGAAACCTGCCCATGGTGTCTGTTAGGCAAGAGAAGTCTTCACCTCGTCCTCCAGAGGCTTCCAGTGCACCTTCTCCAGGCTGATGTAGACCTGAAACTTGGCGGTCATTTCTCCTAGGATGCTGGTGCCCTCGTCCTGCAGCAGGAAGCGAGCGATGCCAGGCTGGGTCACGGTGATGATCTTGGTGTGTGTGGAGGAAACCACGCTGCCCAGAACCTCTGCTGCCATCTGACACTCATTGGCATTCCCCTGGATCTGCCCATCAAACCCAGATACAGAATCCAGACTTACTTCAACTGTTATACAACAACATCTGTAATCGCAACAGTCTGCAAATACCCAATAAACCTATCCAGCTTTCCAGACCAGCAGTCCCCAACTCTGGCCCTTGAGGACCCCTGCCCTGTCCGAGTGTAATCTCTAACCTCGGTTTGACTATGACTCTCTTTGGTTGCATTTTAGTCGTTTAGTCCTTTTCTGCATTCAGTTTCATTCTGCTGTGCTGGTTTGGCTCCTGGACTGCTTCTACTGCTGCTCGCACCTGTTTCTGCGCTTTATTTTACACCAGAAGGAACCAAAAATAGAAGAACACACTCCAGTTCCTGTGCTGATGGATGCTGGACATTCTGAGAAGTTCAACTGCAGTTGTAGAAGTGACACAGTTATTTGAGCTGCAGCTTTGTACCTCTGCGCAGACCGGCTTTTGGGAAAAGTGCTTTTACTTGACAACCCTTTTACTGCAGTACAGATGAATGAGGTGAAGTGAAGTTTGTGATTTATGTGTTGTTTATAGCTCAGCGGTGCTGTTTTTATTTGGTTATTGTTTTGGACAGGGACCTGCACCTGAAAGCCTGAACCAGGATAAATGTTCTAGTCACATTGTTTACATTTGATCTGGTTAGTTTTGGTTTCATGCCACAATTTTGCAAAAATCTCTGCGGGACACATCTAAGTCCTGTTGTCATCACCTGCGTCCTGTTGTTATTATCTATGTCTTGTCATCACCTGTGTCCAGTCTTCATTGGCTGCATCCCATCATCATCAACTACATCCTGTCATCATCACCTGTGTAATGTTGTGCTCACCAATGTACTGTGGTCCTCACCTACATCCTGTCACTATCACCTATGTTCTGTCATCATCTCTTGTATCCTGTCACCACCTATGCCCCTGTCCTATGTCCTGTCATCATTACCTGCGTACTGTCCTCATCACCTATGTCCTGTCGTCATTATCTGTGTCTCGCCGTGATCACTTGCTTCCTGTCATCACCACCTGTGTCCTGTCATCATCATCTAAGTCCTGTCATCATCACCTGCTTCCTGTCACCATCACCTGTGTCCTGTCATCATCCCCTAAGTCTTGTCATCATCACCTGTGTCCTGTTGTAATAATTTGTGTCCTCACCCGAATCCTGTAATCACCATGTCCTGTCATTATCACCCGCAGCCTGTCCATATTATCTGCTTCCTGTCGTCATCACCTACATCCTGTGGTCATCGCTTACGTCATCACCTATGTCACCTGTGTAAAGCTGCCTTCATCTACATCCTGTCGTCATCACCTACATCCTGTGGTCATCGCTTACGTCCTGTCGTCATCACCTGTGTCCTGTTGTCACCTACATAATGTCCTGATCACCTACGTCACCTGTGTAAAGTTGCCTTCATCTACATGTAAAGTCAACACCTACGTCCTCTTGTCATTATCTATCTTCTGTCATTGTCAGTTACGTCCTGTCATCATCACCTATTTCCGTCATCATGTCCTGTGTATTGTTGTCATCACTTATGTCCTGCCATCATCACCTGTATCCTGTCGCAATCACCTGCGTCCTGTCCTCATCGCCTACGTCCTGTCATCATCCATTATGTCCTGTTGTCCTCACCACTAAACTGAAAAGTCTGAAGGTCCAGACCGAACATAAGAGCCCACTTGCAGCAGAAGGGCTCTTTGCATTTTCAGGACCCGTTTAATCAATTTTAAATCAATTAATGAATTAAATGATTGACTATCAAAATCAAATTTTTTACAGCCCAGTTTCCCATTTACACGAATGGAATGGCCCTTGAAGCGGCTTCAGAGATCCCAGCAAGGGGACATGGTGAGACCAGGTGTTAGGACTGAGGGGGTGAGGCCCAGGGGGCTTGTTAAAACCGGTACTGGAAGTGGCATGTACATCGTTAGTCAGTTAACATTAACATTCGCATTACTCACAATCAAGCCGTCCCTTGTCTCCAGGGGAAAGATGGTGAGCTGGTTCATGTCAAGCAGCAGCTGCTGGTGGTGGAGTTGGATGTACGTAAGCATGGCCGGCTCCATGCTCAGAACGGTCTCCTTCTGAACAGGCGTGCTGAGAAACTGAATCACACTCCTTTTCAGATCCTCTTCCAAGCCTTTCAGGGTTACCATGGTGACCGTTGCTCCATCACCCGTTATTTCAGCACAGCACATGTCCTGGGACAGGAGGAACACTGTCCACTCCTGAGAATACAGCATGCTTTCATACTCGGGCTTTACCGGCAAGCTGGTCTCAACCACCAGACTCCTGATCTTCTCACAGGCCTGGCTGACCACCTGCATGGTGGGTGAGGTTACGATCAGCCCACAGTCTGTCACCATGTAAACTGAAGGCAGTCCCTGGTCTTTCAGCAGTGCCAGAATTTTATCCTTCACACTCTTTCCTTCAAGAAACCGGGCTTTCAGAGCACCGAGGGGCAGATGCACCTGCGAGAAGCCACTGAGAAACTCTAAAAGTTTGCTTTTGATTTGCTCGGCTTTGAGGTGGTCTGGGCCTTTGATGTGCAAACCGTCTGGCGCGAGAGTGACATTAAAATTGGGATGAGCCACCATGAGGTTATCCAGCAGACCACTTAAGCCAATTAGCTGGAGTTTGGTGGGGTCAGGCAAAGATATGTGGCATACAGTTGGTTCTGCAGCAGATGGGACCACCTCCATTGCTGTTACGGGAGATGATGCTGCAGCTGAAGGTACTGTTGGAGTGACTGGGCTTGGAGGTTGTCTTGGGGAGGGGCTTGGAGGTTGTCTTGGGGAGGGGCTTGGAGGTTGTCTTGGGGAGGGGCTTGGGGTGAAACCTGGCTGATTATTAGTTTTGGAGGGCTGTGATGAGGGGCTGGTCAGTGGGTCAGAACCAGACCCGTTTAAAGATGCAGTCAGGCTCTGATCGTCCGGGAGCTGATTGGTTGCATTTGTCACATTCTGTAAAGTCACAGACGGCTCATTTCCCTCCGCTTCCAAAAAGGAAAAGTACGGCTTTATAATCAAGTCTGTCTCCTCCAGTTTGTGGGACATCTGGAACACACGGTCCACAGCTGGTAGATAGATAAACAAACAAACCAACAAACACTCACTCCATCAGAAATGCAGTTTGAAACATCACATTTACAGTTTTACCCCGAATGCTGTTGAAAATTGCTTCTTTAGTTTAACATGGACTAAAATATGGACATGGCATAAGGTTTTGAGGCCACTCCTATTTTTAGTGTGACATTATTTGTGTCGTTGTCTGCTACATTTGGGGTAAGAGGTAAACTATATAAATTATCGCTTTAAAGCTTCATTAGGGGTTCTGGATGTTAAAGGGTGCAGAACAAATGTGATTCTCTTACATCCTGCATCTTTAAAGATGACCTTGGTGAGCCCCCCCGGCGTCCTGCTGACGTCCATCACCTCCACACCTCCGCCACGGCTGCTCCCAAAATACAGCATCAGCATATCCTCCGTAACACTGGGGGGCAGATTCTCCACCAAAACCGAATCGGTGCATTCCACCTGCTCCAGAGTGATCTTCGCTCCAACAAGTGCCTTTTTTGACACTTTCTCACTTAACTTCTGGAAGTCTGCCAAAGCCAAAACACGTTTTCCACATCACTGAGGACCACCATGGTAAGTATATTGTTTTTTTAAATAACATAATTTGTCTATTGATATAGTGCCTTCAATCAGATGGCTGTAAATCTGACTCAGATCTGAGCTCTGGACTCAAAACTCAGTTTGGCCAATCAGATAACGCAGTTTATGATATCAGGATGTGCAATGAGAAAGTAAAAGCTGCATCACATATTACAGCTCAAACCTGGAGAGCTGAAGCTTTAACAGAGACTTAAGGTTTACTCTGTATGTATGTGTGTGTGTGTTTGTGTGTGTGTGTGTGTGTGTGTGTATGTAGCCAAAACACAGCTCAGTTGTTCTGCTGGTTATCGTGGTTGAGAAAACCACTCCCTTCCTCCGCAACTGGATCCTGGACCTCATTCAGTCAGGACTGGTAGCAACATCTCGAGCACATCCATGCTGGGCACAGCGCCCCCAGCCATGTGTGCACAGCCCTCTGTTGTTCACACTGCTAACCCATGATGGACTGGTGCAGAACTGACAACCTCTCTTTGAATGTGGACGAGACAAAAGAGATGGTTATGGAGGTCGTCCAGAGTGCCTGGTTCCTTTGTGTTCAAATAAGGGAGAACCACACATGGACCCTCAACACCACCTCCATTGCCAAGAAAGTCTAGCAGTATCTCTACTTCCTGCAGAGACCAAGGAGAGTCATCACAGTCTCTCTCCCCTCTCTCATTGACATCTACACCACACATTGCACCTGCAATGTTTTATAGCATCCAAGCCTCCACTGCCAGTTTCTTCCCTCAGGCCATCAGACTCCTCAGTCAGAACGAAATCATCAAAACTGTACCCACACACAAATGCTCCTGATGTGAACTACTAAGTTCTCCTATACACACACACACACAAATATACTTTAGCTGATCCACCATCAGCAAAATGACAACAGAACTAAGACACCCCCATAAACAAACTCATTGTAAATACCCTTTATTTATCAAATACTGCACATTCTCCATTCTGTAGCTGCTACTATTATTTTTGCACATTTATTAATTACTTTCTACCTCAGTCTTTGCTTTTTTTAACTCTGACGCAAGCATAGAGTATCTGACATCATCCTGTCAGCTACACTGGATGTCATCCTGTCCTGCAATAGTGTATTCACTCACACTAGAGCTCTTACTGCCCCTGACAGCTGTGCTGGACACTGTCCGGTCCTGCAATACTGTATTGCTGCTCTTGTGTTTTCTTGCTCTCTCTCTCTCTTTTTGCACTCTGTGTAGTCCTGTCCTACCTGTACTAATGTAGTCTTATGTTGTTTTGGTGTTGCACCATGGCCCTGGAGGAACGCTATGGTCCTGGAGGAATATTTTGGTCCCGGAAGAACATTTGGGTCCCGGAGGAACACTGTCTGGTTCCACTGTGTACCGTGTGTAGATGATTAAAATAATAAACACCTACTTGACTAAGTGCAACATCGAGATCGAAAATCATAAATGTGGTCGGTTCATTTGTATTGTTGCTATGGCAGCCAGTGTGTATATGCAAGTGAATGTGACTGTGGTCTGACTGGATGCGGTTACTTTAAATCTGAGTATCGTAAAGTCTGAGTGAAAGTCACGTACTTAGAGACGGAGGGCTATGGAGGTGTATCAGTACCAGGCCCTCTCCAGCTGCGGGGTAGAGCGTGTAATCCTCCGAATCGTTCATGAGCAGATTCCCCACGTACAGCTCCACCATCTCAAGGCTGGTGCCGGGAGAGAGCCCTCGCAGCAGAAACTTCCCACGATCCTTCGGGGGTTTCCTCCTCACAGTCAGTCTGGAGTTATTGAGTTTGTGCGAGTCCTTGGATACAACTCTTGCAGCAACTAGAGAAGAGAAATATACAGTTACTTAAATACACATTTACCACTGTGTGATAATTATAACAGCTGCGAACACTTAGGGTTAAAAGTAGGGATGGGTATGGAGAACCAGTTTCTGACTGGTCGGTCCTGAAATCTGGTACTAAACTGGTCCCAGTTCCTGACTGGTGAGTGCTGAAATCTGGAGAATCTCCTGTTGGTGTTTCTGCAGTGTTAATACTTTCTCGTGGAGGGACGGAGCGGCGCTCTGTTGATCAGAACATTTGTAGCGACGCTCCTCCCTCATTATATAAACAGAAACTCAGGACACAGTTTAGATCCTTATTTCTCAAAAAAATCACAATAAAATAACTGCAGGATGTTCTCACAGTTTTTCATTTGATGTCTTTATTTTCTGCACCACATTATGGAGAGTGGGATCAATACAAGTATCGATAAGTATCGGCATCGATAAACAGTATCAGTATCAATATCGGTATCAGTACAATCGTAACCGTATCCATCCCTAGTTATAAGTATGCAAGGAAAACATTAATAATACATTGAGCAATTTCATTTTGTCTCCCACTCCCTGAATTTTTTAAAAATAAATTACTATACTGTAGTACAGGTTTCCAAATGTATTACTCACTCCACAGATCTGTGCAAAAGGCTTGAGCCACCCCACATTTCTTCATATTCTGCTTCTTGTTGGTGCAAAAATACTATTTTCTGTCAGACTGTCTTATCTTTGGCATACTGAGTAGAATGAAAAAAATGGAAACAAATGTTTTACTGAGACTGTCACACGCACCAGATCGTGACGTGCATGGGATTCCGGAAATGATGCACGTCACTGGGTATTTAAACGGAATGGCGGCAGCATCTAACCGCTCAGTCATTGAGTCGAGTTTCCTGGCCAGCTCACAAGTGTGTTCGGTACCGTGAGTAACCCGGGTTCATTCATCTCTTCTCCTATCTACCCTTCTCTGTGTGTGTGAGTGAGAACGCTGATTCCGGTGGGAATCGTTACTCTGTGTACAGAGAGTTCTCAGATTGAAGCGTGTGGTTCTGCCAACTCACTTCGCCTCTGTCTGCGATTGGGTTCATCCACTACGCTACACTGGTCTAACCGTGGTTTCGGTTCAATTCTCGTTTGCTCCGTGACAGAGACAGGCTGCAAAGTGTCTAAAGA
>JBBPCZ010000148.1:21588521-21600470 GCA_037974445.1 Brycinus macrolepidotus | reverse complement strand
AGAGAGGGGGGAGGTATACACACACACACACACACACACACACACACAAACACACATACTCTCTCTCACACACACACACACAGACACACACACACTCATTTACTCACACACACACACACACACACACACACACACAATATTTCACTCTGGTATACTTTCTTGTACACATCTTGCCACTCCCTAAGTGTATAAAGTTCATGTCTTTTTGTTTCTCCTTTTCCTCCACAAGTGTTGTAATTACGTTCCCAAAAAATAAAAGTATGGTGAAGCATTTAGTATAAAAGTATATGAGACATTTAGCTTTCCTCCCCAGGCATGTTACTCTTAGACTGTTGATGCTACTTCGCTTTTATTTATGTACAGCACTTAGCATGGAAAATATTAGTTTATTTCTGTATTTGAGATGATTTGTCAACACCTTGTTGTAAAACCTCCTTCAAATTGTCTTCACCTCATTTACAATTCATCTGTACACACTGTAGTTATAATACTGCTACGCTGCTGTATTTACTCCTTTATATTAGTCTGCGGTACTTCTGGTTACTGTCTGCATTTTATTGGCTTAGTAACAGTAAACTGCAGTGACAAACCTGAATCTAATCTAATCTATTGATCATCTGTCATTCTGAACCTGTTTTGACAGACGAACCAATCTGTTTCAGGGCTGATACCTCTTTACTCAGTTTCCGTTCATCAGTGGGGACGTCAGTCCGCAGACGATTTCAGAAGTTTGTGCTGTAGATGAGCTGCAGGTTTCAGTTTCTCAAGCTGAACACACGAGAACCATGTGATTCACCATGACTGACTCAGACATGCAGACAATTTACTTTATTTGAGCAAGCATATTTTCAAATTAAGAATTTTTCACAATGCCAGTGTAACCGGTCCTCTCCTCCTCCTCCTCCTCCTCCCAGGACACACCAGGCTTTCTCAAAATAAAAGGAGTAAAATAAGGAAAGCTATAGGGTTATTTCCCCATATTTTTATTTTTATTTTATTTTTTTTAAAGGAACTTTAAAACACCAGATTTTACATTTTTTACTTTTTCATTTTCCTTTTTTTCTGATTTTTTTATGATAAGATAATGAACTAGGCCTAGTGTTCTCTTCTCTAGACCTGGCAGAAACTAGTTTCGTTTTTTCCTTTTTTTAAAATTGTTTTAAACCTTTTTGCAATGTTTTGTGTATTTTCAACATTTAAATTTTTCCCCCTTCGGTGAAGCAAGTTTCGAAGTTCTGTCCCTGGAAAAGACAAGATGGGGGGAAAGGTTGGCATCAGCTCAGATTATCATTTTTAATATAAATAAATGCATTCGTTAAAAGAATAGAAACCTGCTCTACCTCGGCTTAGACGCTTGGCACACCAGCAGAGTTGGTCACATTTTTCTGAGCGGCTTCTTTAGCCTGGTGAGCCTGGAGCACGGCAACCGCCTCATCAACCTGAAACCAGCACAGGCCACATTTAAACTACTGTACAAGCACAAATGCAACTCAAATCATATTGTATAATATAGGTCCCAATTTCTTTACATAAGACAAAGCAGGGCTGTACAATATTAATCTTGGTGACCCTGGCTTTTGCAAAGCGTGTTTTCCGTTTTTGACTATATTGACCAGTGGGTGTTTTAATAAACCAGCGTTAATGTAATTCGATAATCACCACATTATTGACTCACCAGTACGTTTTAATGCACTGCCATACTGCAAAGTGAGGACCTATCAATAAGCAGTTTTCTGGTATGCATTGTGCAGTTCTGATTCATAGAACCCTTCCTAGCTCTTTACTTTAGCTACTTGAAAATAATGTCTACAGCAAAAGAAGAGGAAATTCACAATAAAAGTGTAATAAAAATGGACCTTGGAGCGCAGCGATTCAGGAGACTCCAGCATGTGCAGCAGCTCAGAGTTGTCAATCTCCAGCAGCATGCCAGTAATTTTTCCTGCCAGTGTGGGGTGCATGTTCTGGATCAAGGGGAAGAGACGCTCACCTGGGACGGATAAAACCAAAACATTACATTCAGGAGAGCAGGAAAACTATGCTAATGGGGATGGCTGTGGTTATTCGAATGCAAGATCATATTAGTAGCTGCTTAAATCTGTTACATTCATCTACTGCTGAAATACAGCACATCAACTTAAATTGTACATTATGTCAAGGGCAATATATGAACACAAGCAGCTGATATTTACTCACATGCTAATACCAACATATCCAAGCAGAGCTTTTTTTACTGCTTTGTTATTCACCACATCACCACATACTGCTTCAGAATCTCAATTTTTTTTTTAAAAATATAGTTACTAACAGTTTTCTGCAGAGTGGCGTACAGCTTTATTTACACACTAAAAACCTGGAGACTAACAATGCTAACCCGATGTTAAGTCAGTAGGAATTCTGGATCATTGTTTTATGTGCTTTACAGATACATGAATGAATGAACTGATGCCAGTGCTAGAGGGCTACCACTTGGTGTGAGTGGACCAAAACAGAGACAGAGGAAAAAGGAGGCAGAGGTGGACTGGCGATGTTTGTAAACAGATATAGGTGTAATCCGGGTCACACTACAGTAAAGGAGCGACTGGTACTCCGGGCACTGAGTACAGCTGTATTGTCTGTCGCGTGTTGTGGTAGAAGTGACCAGGACAGAAAGGAATCGGTCTGCTGAGGTTACGAACGTCTTGAAGGGTGAGGAATTCTCTCCCCTACTATATTCACACCCTAGTCTCCTGTCTCCTTTTTGATTTATATCACACACACTTTCTTCTCCTAAACACTACCCACATTCTCTGTGGATATTCCACTTGGTATTTATAATATGTTGGGGTTTTTTTGTCAATGTGACCCAGGGCAAACTGATTTGTGGGGACCCTTTAACCTTGAGTGGTTCCAGCGGTCTGACAACAGGCAGATAAGAGGCCCTCACCTCAGCAGCTGGGGCAGACAGGAGTCAGTTGCTACCAAGAGAGGGACACTAAAATCTAACATCTCTTTTCTTTTATTACTTGTCTCAATAAACTTCGCAAAGTGTAACTTTACCGTGGCTCATCATTGACTTGGGAACCTGGGTATTTTCCGATGGAAAATCCATCAAGGGGCTGCTTTGAAACAACTGACTGGGGTGTTCTATGTGAACCTCATGCTGAGAACACCGATGGTCTCACAGACCGAATACACAAACTTGTGGAAAATGGTGGCCATTTAAGACTGTTTTGCTAAGAAACATCGAAGCACTAATGACCAAACTTCCCTGCTAAACAAGAGATGGAGATGGCATGAGGAGCTTAAAGTGAATTAGAGGATAAGGGGGGCTGAAAAGGAGAATGGAAAGCAATCTTTGGAAGGGTAAGGTGAAAGAGGTGTGGAATGGGGTGAGGATGTATGTAAATCCCAACTGCCTAACCATTAGCTGGGTGAGGGCAAACAAGCTAAACACCTCCAGTAGGTTTGTTAATAGGCCATTCACAAACATCTGCCAAGACATCTCTGCACCACACCCTTTCTTTGTGCCCCCAGCCCCCCAATCACCCCCTGCTGTCTCACACTTGCCCTCCTCATCGATACCTCCTTTGTCACATCTTACAATGTGAGAAGGGATCTCCAGAGAATGCATGCAGGAGAAGTGTTACACCCAGATTATAAACCCTCTGTTCTCAGACAGTAAATACAACATTTAAACATGTATTTGAACAGCAGAAGGATGTCTATGTGCGTTTCAGTCTCATAGGTCCACTTACCCAGCATCTGCTTCTGCTCTTGCGGAGGTGCTGCAGCCAACATGGAGGCTGTGAGAGGCTCCTGACCCTGCACATGCACTGCAGGCTGAAAGGGGGGGGAAATTACATATTAGCCCTTTACTCTGGAGCAAAAATGGGCAGAAAGGTGACGAGATCAAATACCAAGGCTCACCTGCTGCATGGAGACCTGAGGCTGCGCGTTCATGTGCTGCTGTGGGTTGCGCACTCCTGCTGCGTACTTGTACTGTGGCACACTGCGCACTGGAGCCGCGGCAGCAGCAGCTGCAGCTGTTGTAGGACGCGGGCCCATTGACTGGGCAGCTAAGGAGGGGAGATTGATAGAGATTACTAAATGAAAACTAAAGCTTTTTCATGTACTTTTAACACACCTTATATCAAGTTGCACTGACTAAGCCTGGACTAATAAAAATTGTGTTCTGTGCATCATTTACGGTTTGAAAGACACTCATGTCATTAAGGCTAAGTAAGCAAATTAATGAATGAAGTGTTAAAGGTAAGGACTCACCAACACGCTGAGTGGACAACATGCGGGGCACCTGTGAGGCAGGTCTCATGTTGCTGAAAGTCTGAGGCCTGGGAGCTGATGGCCGCATGGTGGCTGGCATATTCTGGAAGTCTAGAGAAAGACTCCACAATTTAGAAGCTGAGCAACAAACTGACAGATCAAGACAGTTGAGTCAAGAACTTTAATGGGATCAAATAATCTTTGTCTAGGACAGGCCTAAACTTAAGGACCTTAGGAAGGGAATAACATACTTTCCCTCAGTTAGCCCATCTGAAGGTTTCAGAACTTGTACATAGCCCTATTTATCCCCAATATCTACTATGTAAGAACATGGGGCCCATGGGCTACCTCCTTGCTGTAGCAGCCATTTAGGCCAGTGCAGACCACTGAAGGGGGTCACACTGAATTTGACAAGACTGCAAGAGAGCAGGTTTAGCAACTTACAGACTTCAGTAGGACTGAAGTGTAACCTTAACTAGGAATGTGCTTTACAGAAACCTAGTCGATGTCTAAACCAAAAGAAAAGTACATTCAGAAGTCCATGAGCACTGTAATTTAGCGACAATTATGTTTACTCGTTTTCAGGGGAAACTAGTCCCAAATGTGTACAAAACAAACTAAAACCCCATATGTCTACTAGATTACTCACGTTGAGGCCTGACACCCTGGGTAGTCCAGCGCGGGCTGGGGCGGAGTTGAGCCAGCTGACTTGTGGGATAGTATGCAGCTCTGTTCTGGGCCTTGGGATGAAAGCAGCACAAAAACAAGTATTTACTTACATAACAGCCAAAATTTTGGAAGCTTTTAAATTAACAGTTAATCAGAGGTGGGTAGCTTGTCACACACCCATACAATAACCTGCTGCTACACAGATGTGTACCCATTTTTTGGGTGTTTAATCATTATCATTATGTGCGATCTCATTAAATACAATAGTCTTGAAATATCACAATGTCAATATTACAGATATTACTATTAATGGACGCTTTGCCCGTTAAACAGAACAAAGCTGGTTAAGTAAACATGTAAAGCAGCTGTGTGCCTGCAAATGCTCCTGACGACTTGTGAACTGAAAAAGCTGTTACATTAGGAGGTTAGAAAGAATTAAACTGCTAAAACGTAAGGCATATAGCGAAATACTGACCTGTGGTATGGCAGCCATGAAGTATCCGGACGGTGGGGCAGCCTGGTACGGGTTGAGGACAGGGTTGGGAACGGCACGGACGCTGGCCATCCTCTGCATGTACTGGTTCGTCAGATGGGCTTGACGCTCTTCTTTACGCTGAGCCAGAGCCACATACAGTGGCTTCGTGGCCACGATTCGTCCATTCATCTCCGTCACAGCCTTGGTGGCTTCCTCAGGAGATGAGAAGCAAACGAAACCGAAGCCCTTACTGCGGCCTCCGTCCATCATAACCTGCAGAGGAAAAGGCAGAAGCCAAAACCCAAAATTAGGAATGAAAATCTCACTACATGAGCTGACTTTTCAGGACATGTATCAGGATATAAATTTTATTTAAAACTCTGGAGCCACGTGCTTACCTTGGCACTAGTGATGGTACCAAAAGGTGAGAACTCTTTGCGCAATCGTTCATCATCAATCCCATCATCCAGGTTCTTCACGTAGAGATTGACACCCTACAAATTTCAGGTAGAACAGAATAAATACATACATACAAAGCCCAGTACATTCGCCCTGATGCTCCAAACGTAACCGACTGACCAAGACATGTTTTGTTTTCCTTTTCTGACCTTTTAGTTTAGAACTGGAGCTACAAGGCCAATGCAAGTCCAAAACCCAGCTTCACACCAACTATAATTGGAGATTCTGATGGACCATTCCTTTAACAGTGGTGGAACAAATAAGGTTTTGTACATAGCCCTATTTATCCCCAATATCTACTGTATCAGAACATGGGGCCCATGGGCTACTTTCTCACTGTGGCAGCCATTTTGGCCAGTGCATCCCACTGAGGGGGTCACACTGAATTTGACAAGGCTGCCTAGGGAAATTAATTTATCCTCGAATCAGACTGACCTGATAACGTGTCATGCGGTCCTGCTTCATTTGTTCAAACTTGCGCTTGAGTTCGGTCTGACGTTCCACCTTCTTCTGTGCGCGGCCGACGTAAATCAGCTTCCCGTTGAGCTCTTTCCCGTTCATTTCGTCCACAGCCTGGAGGAGATCATTGAGAGAATGAATGCAACCATTTTCTTGCCATTTCCTTAAAGATATAAATTCATACTGTTAAAAAAAAAAACCTATGCTGAATAAATTTTTATGCCCAACAAGTTACAACTGTCCTAGTGTTACTAACACATATCTCAACTAAGTTACTTCAATATAGTATTTACACCCAAGCATTTATGTATATACTATACTGTATTTCATATAGAGCATTTTCTGCAGTTTTTATTGAATTTTTTAGACTTTATATTAATATTGTTCTGTGTCTCTGTAGTCGTAACACAAGCAATTTCCTCCCGGATCAATAGTTTCCTCCCAAACAAAACAGATCTATGAATATTCACAAAAATGCAAATACGCAAGCTGGAGACACTGCCAATGTTCCTAATCATTTTTATACAGAAGTGCTGAGAAATTAACAGAAAAAAGGCAAGTTGTCCCAAATACCTACATCTACATAATTCAAGAGCAATGAACCGCTTAAAAATTACAATTTGAATGCAGTAGGTCATTATGATAAATGCATTTCACTGCCTAACCTTTTGCGCGTCCTCATGCCTCTCAAAACTGACGAAGCCAAAGCCTCTGGATTTGCCGGTGTCGTCAGTCATTACACGGATACTCATAGCGTTGCCTAGAAAAAGATCCAAATGTAAGTCCATTAAGCAAAAAGTAGTAGCTTGGTATAATGCTTCGTAACATTACCAATATCAAGGATAAACATATTGAAAATGTCAGGCATACCATATTTGCTAAAGACATCCTTCAGTTTTTCATCATCCATGTCTTCCCCGAAATTTTTGATGTACACATTGGTAAATTCCTTTGCTCTGGCTCCAAGCTCAGCCTCGCGTTCTTTGCGAGATTTGAATCGACCCACAAACCTGCAGTTACATTTAGTTCAGAGAAGAGCCCCTTACTATACAGTATGTGCAATTATACAAAAGTACATTTACAAAACACTGAAATGCCTTTCACACAAAAAATGATTGTTAGTTTCTACACAACAGCTGGTTATTCAGGAACACGGGGACTAACTGACCTATCCATGTCCACCCATAATTGTTTTCATAGCTACCGTTACTAATGTGGACAAGCTTTATAGAAAAGAGCAAAAATTCCCCAGAACTGCAGCACACAATTCAGTCTGTCAAATATCTAAATTAAGAGCAGTTACAAATTGTAATCATTTTGCAAGGTGAGATCACACTGTTTGGATTGGTGTAGCTTCACTAAATATTAATACATTTGAAAATTAATTGACAACCTGCCTAGTTCTGATAAACTACAACAAAGTCACTGCATAATAAGTCTCCAATTTAAAATGCTACACCTTCAAGTCACACCAATTGGGTAATTCCAATTTAGGCAAATTTCAATTTGACAAAAAATCTGAGTTGTGTGCTATAATTTGTCATAGCCTAAATGATGTTCTACAATGCTTGTCCATCATTTCCATGAAAAAAAAAAAGCATTTCTGGGCAGAGAACAGATAGGTCAGTTAAAAGACAGTGAACTAAAAGCTCACTTACACTTTTCTGTCATTGAGCAACATGCCGTTCATTTTCTCAATGGCTCTTTCGGCTGCCTCTTGAGTCTCAAAGTGTACAAAGCCGTAACCTTTCGAGCCATTCTCATCACAAACCACCTTGGAGAGAAGAGACAGGGGAGCAAATGCAAATCAAGGTCATGCACAGGCAGACATGCACAAAATCCACCGGGTGAAAGTCAGTTTGAAAGTCCACCACACAGGATGCGTCTTACCTTGCAGGACAGGATGTTGCCAAAAGCAGAGAAGGTGTCGTAAAGGGCCTTGTTGTCAATAGATTTGTCCAAGTTCTTGATGAAGATGTTGCCAACTCCACTCTTTCTCAGCGACGGGTCTCGCTGAGACCACATGATGCGGACAGGCCTGCCCTTGATGACGTCAAAATTCATGGTGTCCAAAGCACGCTCAGCTGTAGTAAAAAATAAAAAAATAAAAATTTGATACACTGAAAGAGTAACACACTAGCTAGAGAACAAGGAACATATCAAACTTCAATTTGGCAACTTTTCCTCTTTTCCTTTTACTCTGAAATCCCCCAACTGCTCATTTTTGTCATTGTATACTAAAGTGTCAGATCTATAAAATAATTGTCAGATTTGGTTTCTCATTTTCTCTGCTGCAAAATAAGACTATAGACTTAAACTATATTTGTGACTGTGTTGACGGCAAAGAAGCATGATTTGGAGCAGGGATGCCCAACACATCAATCGTGATCTACGGGTCGATCGCAAAGGCAATGCGAGTCGATCGCGGAGCCCTGCCTTTCAAAATAAACTCTACTGCTCACAGGAGACTGCACAACGTAAATACGAGTGAACCGCGAGCCACAGAATACACTACAATACAGGCAGTGTGGGTAGATCGCATGTCATTAAAAACTTAGCAGACTGACAATTGTCTGTCAGAGTTTGACAGACGTGTTCAAAACTTTGCTTCACTCGAGCCGGTTGCTACATTTATGTGCTACCCATTTCGGGAAGATGTTAAGGTCGATTTACTCGCATCAAAAATTGCAACGCTTTTTCATCTGAACTCGTCTGGAGTGGAGGAGGAGATTTTCATACTACAGGCTGACATTGAGCTGAAGTTCAGGGCTCATGGACAGTTCTGGAACTTACTCCCGGAGGAAAAGTACCCCAACATCAGGAAATGTGCCTTCTTGACTGCATTATTTGGCTCAACTTATTTATGTGAGTCAGCCTTTTCCCACATGAAGATTATTGAGTCCAAATACCGTTCCATCACGACTGATGATCATTTGAAAGTCTTTCTGAGGCTGGCTACCAGCAACTACTGTCCGGACTATGCAACTCTGGCTGATTCCATTCAGTTCAAGACGTCATCGGAGTAAGGTAATGTCCAAAAATTTACAGAATTGTATTGTGCCATACGTGTTCATGTTGTTATGGAAGGTAAATAATATATAGTTTAAATATAAAGTACCCTCGGTGTATATATATATATATATATATATATATATATAAATAAATATGTTAGGGTTAGCATTTTTTTTGTTGGTAGATCATTTTAACTTGGTCATTTTAAAAGTAGCTCGCCAGCCAAAAAAGTGCAGGCACCCCTGATTTAGAGTAAGCCATAAGACAAAAAACTCAAACATTTATTATTTCCTTTATTTTTAGGTGATTTATAGGAAAGGAAGAGGGTGTGCTGTACTAAACAGATCAGCAGACCTGCTTGGACATAATTCACTATTATGAACATATGAAACATCATAAACTTATATTTAAATGATTAAATAATTAAATAACGACCTAATTGTGCTTGTTCACAGAAAGAGCATTTGAATGTATGAGTTTTTAATATTGATGTCCAACTTGCTGTAATAATTCAATATAAATAATATAATTTTAAAATCACCCTTTAAGATCGACATTTATCGTGATATCAGAACCGAACAATTTTTGGCCATAGCACCCAGCCCCATGAGGACGTTGTTATAATCCAGTTGTACGTAGCAGCTAACGATTGGTCAATATAGACTAATCTCATCAACTGTAAACTGGACTCACAGTAAGGACGCAATCAAGGTTCAAGCTTGTGGTGTCTAACTTCCCTTGATGAAGCCATGGGTGATGAGACCAAAAAGAATACTTCCTTTAAATCCTGTGACAGTTTGATGACTGCTCTACAGATGAACCGCAACGTATCGGATTAACACAAGACCAAAGAATTGACCAACATCTGGAACTGGCTAGAGATGATTCAATGTATTACGCAGGATTGTGCTGTATTAAAGCCTCCTTAGCTTCGCAACGTGTTCATATATGTGGATAACTCAGGCTTTTTAGTTCTATTTAAGAGAAAAAGAATGTTTATTATTCTAAGTAACAAATGTTTAAAATCTGAATTTTTACTAATTTAAGCATGTTAGGGTATTCTAGACTAACCGGATTTGAAGGGTTCACACACTTACCCTTTTTACTCGACTATATTCTTTTTTTAATATATTACAGAGCACGCTGATTCATTTTCATTTCCAACACCAGTCAGTATTATTTGGGGCACTGTTTGACCTTTTGTGCCTATTTATCAAATTCAATTATTCTGCTCTTTATTCTATTTTCTAGTAATTGCAGTGTCTCAGGAGCTATTCAAAGTTACGTCTCACTGCACGCTGTACGTATATAATTAACCATCCCGAATGAAAGGATGTTTGGGACAAAATAATAAACAGCAAAAAAACGTTCGGCATCTGAAGTTCTTTAAACTGTTATCTACAAGGGTGTGCAGCCAGAAAGCAATGAAGTTATCATCAGAATAGATTTTGGTAGATAGGGTCTGACTACTTGCTAGCCTCACAGCTTCAGTGCAAATTTACAGAAAAGTTCAGACACCAAACATGTCTTGACTGGTCGATTACATGGGGGTAAAAGGATAAAACTAAAAATGTTATCTTCGGTCAAATAGTCCCTCTTCTTTGGGTGGGCTGCTTAAGATTATCTTTGTCTTCCACTCTTTGCTCCTCCACCCAGACAGGCCTTTCAATTTTGACTCACATGCTGGAAAGGCCATGTGCTAGAAAGGCACGAGCACATGCTTTTCCTCCCCTCTCCAGCACGGATGAAATTAGATTTTCAGCTTTATTTACTGCTCTCAGGCTTGAACAACCTCTACAAAAACCTATGATTCAGAATATGAGCCTGTTAAAGGAGTTCCTTGGCTAATGAGCTTAATGCAGAGTTAGCATTAGCAGCTAGCAGGCCCATGCTGGCTAGGCCCGAATCAGCCAGCTACATAACCTTCACTTACACAGCATGGTCCTCACTCAGAAAACCACACCAGTGTTTTTCTGGACACACAAACGTCAAAACAAAAAAATGTCTAGTGGTAAGCAGCATAAAACATGAGGAATTAAGTTAGATAAGAAACACTATAACTCTTAAGAGAGTTGTCAAAACTTTAAACTGATCAGAAACAGTCTTTCTAAACAGACTGATGAGCTTAACACAAACAAATACATTAACTTTAAAGAGCAACAGAACACAGCATAAAGAATACATTGACATGTCAGAGGGATGTAAGAGTAAAGTGTGAAATGAGTAAATACATTTATTCAAAACAAATAGTGTGCCTGAAGACCAGAGGAGCCCCATATCTAGCACAGTTTTGAGTGATTTTCTTTCTCCAACACACATACAGTCCTGATCACTAGGAAGAAAACACACTCCTACATTAAAGTACACCGAGCACATGGTGCCTCAAGTCCCTGAACTTCCCTGCTTTCCTTTAAGAAGCATTAACATCCAACGTGTACATATATGCATGTATTGATAGGCATATCCACTGTATTCATACATATATATCCACTATGTACAAACACATGTACCTAAACAGGTTTTATATATATATATATATATATATATATATATATACATACACACACACATATATATATATGTATACATATATATATATGTATACATATATACAT
>JBBPCZ010000148.1:21477682-21489339 GCA_037974445.1 Brycinus macrolepidotus | reverse complement strand
GATCGAGTCAAACCAGGTTTCTGATGGAAACTACAAGTAATACTGGACTTCCACAAGAACACACTGATATACTGAACGTAAATCACTACTGTATAATGTTATTTATATTTGTTCCTTTTAGTTTATTTAGGATATTTAGTAATAATGTAAAAATGATAAACAGGCACTGCTCATCTGAAGAGTTTTTAAATATTATTTCCGCAGAAGCCTAAGATTTTTGCACGGTACTGTAGGGGTGTGTGTGTGTGTATGTGTGTATATGTATGTGTGTGTGTGTGTGTGTGTGTGTGTGTGTGTGTGTGTTTTCAGAGGTGTAGACACTTGTTTTAAAACAAAAGGTATATTGTCACTTTGACCTCTCAGCACCCGGTGACATGGCAACCGTCCAAAGATGGGGATCGCCTAATTGGGCGGATTTTGCTCAACAAGCGGATGAAGGATGGCACGGTGCCCAGAGACACGGGTGCTCTGCTGGGCTTGAAGGTAATTCTAAACACAGCTCACACACACACACACACACACACACACACACACACACACACACACACAGGACCACAGCTCTGATGACAATAATTCAGAGAGACCGTGCTACAGTGTATAGTGATGAAGTTAATCCTTATTGGTGTTAATCTGTACATTCATGCCTAATTTATCCCTCACTCACCTATTCAGGATCTACTATACATTATTCATTACCTAGTATAAATGGTTTATTATTACTGTGCGTTATTCAGTATCTAGTATGAATTATTCCATGTCTACCATTAATTATTCAGTATCTACTATGAATTATTCAATGTCTACTTTGAATTATTCAGTATATACTTTGAAGTATTCAGTATCTACTTTGAATTATTCAGTATCTACTTTGAATTATTCAGTATATACAGTGCATTATTCAGTATCAGCTGTGAATCATTCAGTATCACTATGAATTATTCAATGTCTGCTATGAATTATTCAGTATCTGCTGCGAACTATTCACTTTCTACTCTGAAATATTTAGTATCTGCTATGAATTACTCAGTAACTATGAATACTGTGCGTTTTGCAGTTTTCACAGAGTAAGCGCTAATTGTCAGCCAGAATAGGCCATGACTGAATAAAATTAACTTGGATTATGAAATTTTATTACAAATCACACACTCTTACCCTGTTTACACATGTTCATTTCACATGTGTAGTATCTGTTAATGTGTTGTAACCTGATAAGATTTGAACCACGTGTATTTACACTTAGGTACTCAGACATTCCTCTGGTCAGTCAGACTGTGGCTCATAATATTTAAATTAGCTCATATTCAGCAGCTGACCACCTGTGCTGCCCCTCGGTTTCTTGTTCTATTCGAAAGGCACAATACTGTGCACGTCCTTATTCCAGCAGGTGATATTCACAAGAAGACGGCTGTTAAGCATAATTAGCCTGCTGCACTAGTTACTGCCATCAGAACCATGTGCCTTAAAACGCAATGTGTTATGAAATGGTGAAAATCAGTGTCACCATTTGAAGGCTGACCATCTGGGTAACTGTATTGAAGGCTAGCAGAGTGAGCTACCAAATTACACTTAGAGGAGAAGCTGAGGAACTGAAAAGAAAATGGTAACGATGTCTTTGTTAAGTGGTGCCAGTCTTTAGGGATGGTCTCTTCCCCATAAGATGATCAGCACAGGTAAAGCGGGCACCATCATAGTATTAGGAGGAATTTTGATTGTTGAATGCGGCTTATAGAAGCGAATACATTACTGCTGATACAACATCTGGTTATAGTGCATCTCAGACCACCTTCTGAAGTGGTTCCAAGATGTCTGAAGTGGTTTAAATGTGTTTTGGGTGCGTTTTCACCTGCATTTTCCTGTGCATAAAACCTATCGGAACATAATCCCAGTGTTTCCCCTATCATTAAACTGGCTGGGTAGCCTGCCTGAATGAGATACTGAATTGTCTGAATTATTGAATTATTCAGTTACTACTACAAAGTATTAAGTGCTATGAATTTTTCAGAAATCTGTCATAACAGGTGATATAATTCTGATGACCTGGAAGTCTACAGAGGTTCACCCCTCAACTCTGAACAGAAACCCTTTTGTCTGTAATTTCTGACCTTGGTGTGTCTCTGCCACAGGTGGTGGGTGGGAAGATGACAGAATCTGGTAGACTTTGTGCTTTCATCACCAAAGTGAAGAGAGGAAGTTTAGCAGATACTGTCGGCCATCTTCGACCAGGTACGCATGTACACACACACCTGTCCTATCTCTGATACATCTCTCTGTCACATTGCAAAGCTGGAGTGAGGAAGGGAGGTAACCTGGTATCTCAGACCATCTGTGATTTTTGGGTTTACCCACCCATCCTGTAGGTATGAGTGTTGAAACCTTTCTCTCTCTCTCTCTCTCTCTATCCCTCTCTGCCCCAGGCGACCAGGTTCTCGAGTGGAATGGCAGAGTGTTGCAGGGAGCCACATTCAAGGAAGTTTACAATATTATTCTGGAGTCAAAGCCCGAACCCCAGGTGGAGCTGGTGGTCTCACGGCCCATTGGGTGAGTTGGAATAGTAGCTCATTTCAACACGAAGGGTCAATTTCCCAGGCCCAGATTAGGCCCAAGCCTGAACTAAAACATATTTATGATGGTGAATCCCCACTGACCTTGCACTTTAGTCTATGACTAGGCTTAATCCCTGACTGGGAAACCTGCAATAAAGTGAATGATCAGGGAGTATTTATACATCTAATTTTATTGTTTATTTTATATTTATTGTAACTGCTTGTGATGTTCCTGTCTCTTGCAGTGACATTCCCAGAATACCAGAGAGCACACATGGACAGCTTGAATCAAGTGAGTGTCTTTATCCTAAACTCCTTCCTCCAAGCCAGTATGAGCCTCTTCTCCTCTATAGCAGCCCATGACACAGTTCCACACCTCCCGTCCATTACAGTGCCTACACTCCACTCTTGGACTCGTGTCCTCTGGACTTACAAAATGGGGATTTTGTGACACTCCTGACCCGTTTTTGGTCTGTGTGGAAATCACTGCTGGAAAGAATTTGTGCCTGCATTAAATAAGGCCCAGAATAAGGACACGAAAAGCAAGACCCACTTGTACACTTGCAGCCTTGCCAAATGTAAGCCTAACCATACTAAAGTTTCTGTTTATATGCATTTTCAAGTCAAGTAGGTGTTTATTGTTGATTCAATCATATGTACAGTACACAGTGAAACCAAACGACATTCCTCAAGGACCACAATGTTCCTCCAAGACCACAATGTTCCTCCACTGCCATGGAGCAACACAAAGAACAAAAACAGAAACAACACATGACTACACAAGTGCAGGACAGGAATACACAAAGTGCAAAAAGAGAGAGAGTGCAAGAAAAAGACAAGAGCAGCAATGCATTATTTCAGGACAGGACAGCATCCAGTGCAGCTGACAGGACATGGAGAAAGGCTGCTTGGTCAAGACCAGCTAGAATATGGTGAATGGTGATGGCCGAGTCTGATGAGACAAACACCAGAGGGTCCAAAACTGAGGCCACAGAAAAAAACATCTCGAGTCCAGACTTGAGTCCTACAGCCTTGTTAACAGTCATTAAGTGCTCAAAAAGGTCAAAGACTGAGGTGGAGAGCAATAAATAAAAAAAATTAAAAACTGCAAAAATAGCCTCAATAGCATCGACAGGATGGAGAATGTGCAGTATAGAAAAATCAAGAGGACTATATCCAGACCATGTTAATGTGTTACTTCTCAGATATAGAACTGAGTTCAAAGTGTTGCTAATTGTTTATAAGTCACTCAGTAGTTGGGACGCTAAATGTATCTCTGAGATGTTTGATGAAAATCAGCCTGGAAGGTCTCTTAGATCAGCTGGAGCTGGTCAGCTGGTGGAGCCTAGATGTGAAACTAAACAGGGTGAAATGGTGTTTGGTTGTTATGCTGCCCCCTGCTGGAACCAGCTTGCCATGCAGTTCAGCCCCGTTTCCAGTTTTAAAAAGAAACTTAAAATCACGTTGTTTTCTGCTGCTTTCAGTTACCAGAAAGATCTGCACAAAACCTATGCGCTTTTATCTGTATTCTTTTATATCACTTTATTTACTTAATCTTAAATCGTACTTTTATTCTATATTAATTTTTTTGTTATTTTTACTGCTTACCTTGTTATGCTTTTATGCTTATTTATCTATGTAAAGCACTTTGAATGACCTCTGTGTCTGATAGTGTGCTACAGAAATAAACTTGCATTGACTTCTTCTTTTCAGGTTCAAGCTCCTTTGAATCCCAGAAGATGGGTCCGGCCATCTCGGTCACGTCCCCCATGAGCCCTGGCATGCTACGCGATGCCCCGCAGTATCTATCTGGACAGCTCTCAGTGAGTTCTCAGCATGCTTTCGGCGTCTTCACGCCTCACTTTGATGGTACAGCAGATATGGTGGACTTCAGGCTTGCCTGAAGATCAGGGTTCAGTTCATTGCACCCAGGCATCTGATATTCCTTTAAATAATATCTGCTCACATTAAATAGGATTGAACTGTGATTTAGGACGTGGTTTAGAGACCTGGATTCACTGCTCCGTTAAGCCAGCCCTAAATAAACCCAGTGCCACTTTAAACCGAGAGCTGGCTTGCTCTCCGCATAAAGAATGGACCTCTAAAGGCTTCACTCTTGGCCTAGTGTGAGATATTCCCGCCCAGGTCTCTGAGGTCATGTCACCTAACAGAGGATCACCAAGTGGAAAATGTAAACTTAGTTTTCAAGCTCATTACCAGATTGAGGAACTCGGCTGAGAGCCGACTCATCCACCTCGAATGAGGAAATGCAGGTCCAGTACCAACTCCCAGAGCCACATGGTCCTCGTTTTGCTGAAAATGTTAAAAATGTGTGATATTAGTATGGTGAGTTAATAAGTACATGTTCCTGACTGATAAGGTCTATAATTAGTTAGCCTTGTCTCAATGTCAGTGAGTCTTTGATGCTCTTCCACATTCATTTAGGAGATGGTGCAGAATGTCCAGACAGATGCAAACAATACTTTTTTAGGAGTAAGTTTATTCTCATTATTAATATATAACAGTGGAGAAGAGAGCGTCGCTCGTAGTTCTGGTGGAGGAGAGCCAGATACTGGCTGGTGTGAAAGAGCACCAGGTCAGAGTTTAAGGGCTTTTTGATTTAGATTGAGGGAGATTTAGTCTAAAAGTTCCCAAAAATGGAAGTGTTCACCACCTTCACTCACTGCAGCCGAAGGTTATAAATGTGATTCGTCTGGACACATGTTAAATGAGAGCATTTCAGTGGGACATGAAATATAATTCCCTAATTATACTTCAGTTTTTAGCAACTGCCACATTGCAGAGGCTAATAGTGCTTATATTACAGCAATTGCAAGCAGTGTACCATAGTTTGCAGTGTTGTTATTATTATTATTGCTATTGTTGTTATTATTATTATTATAATTACAGTGTATTTATTTAGCCGGCAAGGAACTTATAAACAGGAAGATACAGAGTTCAACAGTGTCATGCACACTAAAACTACATCAGCTCAAATTTTCCTTTAGGCGAAGAGCAGGTTTGGGAATATGGGAATATGGGGCAGCTGGTGGCCTAGTGGTTAGGGCGTTCGCCCTGCGATCAGGAAGTCGTGGGTTCGATTCCCAAGACTGCTAGTGGCACCTCTGAGGTACCCTTGAGCAAGGTACCGTCCCCACACACTGCTCCCCGGGCGCCGTGGCCCTGGCTGCCCGCTGCTTCACTTGGTGAATGGGTTTAAATGCAGAGGAAGAATTTCGTGCAGTTCACACTGTGTGCTGTGGTGTGTTCACGTATGACCAAAAGATCACTATCACTTTAAAAATAAGCACACGCATACACAAACTACATGGACACAATTTCCAAAACTCTTAGCCTTTTAGTTCATATTTCAGTATAATCCATATATTATTCAGTTACAGTCAGGCTGTCAGCATAGTTTACCTTATCTTATGTCCAGCACAAACTGACCACTCCATGGTCAAGTGTGTCCATTTGTAGCCACTGTTCTAAGTTTGGACAGCCTTTACAGTAGAGGTCTCCACCTCTCCTCCTTGAGATCTACTGTCCTGCTGTGTTCAGCTCCAACCTGCATCTAACATGCTGGCCCTGCCTCCTTACTTCACGTTCAAGCTAATCAGTGGATTCTGAAGAAGTTCATTAACCAGAGCAGGTGCTGCAAGTTGTGGCTGGAACTGGACTTCTCAGGAAGGTGGGTATCCAGGACCAGGGTTGGTGACCATTGCTTTACAGAAAGCTGGGAAAAATCCCTTTGAGCCTAATGAGAAACTGCAGCACACTTAGTCTACCCTAAAGGTCACTGCACAGCGGACTTCTTTGTCGACCCCCATTAAAGTATTAGGGATCATTTACACTGTGCTGGGAACATGTCCCCCTCACTTTTTGTTGAAGGTCATTCCGCCCCCATCACTTTTTGTCGGGGTCCATTCCGTCCCCATCACTTTTTGTCGAGGTCCATTTCGTCCCCCACCATATTTTGTCAAGGGTCATCCTTTCCCCCCCCCCATCTTTTGGTTGAGGGCCATTATGTCCCCCACCATGTTTTGTTGAGGGCTATTATGTCCCCCACCATAGGCCATTCCATCCCCACCACTTTTGGTTGAGGGCCATTCCATCCCCACCACATTTTGTCGAGGGCCATTCCATCCCCACCACTTTTGGTTGAGGGCGATTCCATCCCCACCACATTTTGTCGACGGCCATTCCATCCCCACCGCTTTTTGTTGAGGGCCATTCCATCCCCACCACATTTTGTCGAGGGCCATTCCATCCCCACCACATTTTGTCGAGGGCCATTCCATCCCCACCACTTTTAGTTGAGGGCCATTCCTTCCCCACCACTTTTAGTTGAGGGCCGTTCCGTCCTCACCACTTTCTATCAAGAGCCACTCCGTCCACAGCACTTTATGTTGAGGACCATTCTGTCCCCATTGCTTTTTGAAAGATTGGTAAATTTTGACTCCACTAGTCTTAATCCCCTTCAAGGTTAACAACCTCCCCTCACCCAGTCGACAAATATGATTGCCACCCCGACCACCTGCACCACTGCCCGGTCCACCAAAAGAATCACAACTGATGGTGAACGTTGACAGCTGTGATGAATTTGAATTTGTATACGCTGCACGTGATGTGCTGCAGCTCATCTGTCATGAGGTCTCTGAAATGACTCGACTTAACTGAGGTGTGTGCTGTGGTTCCTCATCAGGCTGAATGCGAGCTCTACTTGTCCAACCTCACAGCAGTCGCCACGAAAGAATGGACTGGTCCACAGAGCCTGGCTAGACGGGTCGATTGAACAGACACTGGGCTCTGTGGGTCTCTAATGTCACACGGTCCTGATATTTCGGCGAAGACCCTGTGCTTTTGTGTCGCCTGAAGTTTGAGCTCTCCAGTAGGAGTGATCGGCCGCTTTGTGATGAAATGAATGAAACTGAAGGTCAACTGCTTGGCGAAGTCTCCTCTCAGCAGTGTGGTTTTGATTCATGTGCCTTTTGTGGGCTTTTGGTTTAGTTTTATTGCATTTTTTTCTTTGTTAATTTTGCTTATCCAGAGTCCATGCCTTAGTAGAAGAACCACGCCTTTTGTCCCTAGGGTCCAGGTAACAGCACCAGTCTGACTGACTCTCTCTCTCCCCTCTCTCCTTCTCTATCTCTCTCTATCACTCTATCACTCCTTTCTCTCTCTCTCTCTTTCTCTCTACGATATTTGGAAAATGCACAGCAGGAAAATGGCAGCATTTCAAATCTCTGATCTTCATTGTCCTTTCTTTGATTTTTTTCTTTTTTTAACCCCTTAAAGCGATACGTTGTTATTGCTACTCCACGACCCTACAAGCTTTTCCATACTCACATTCTCATGACCTTTAACCTGTTAAACTCCATCCTGCTGAGGGTCTGAATAAGCCTGCATGACTAACTGACCTGAATGAGACGGTTTAAAGAGACCACCGGCTGTTTTAATATTGGGATTCCATTCTGAGTCTCTTTAAATGCTTTGATCAATTCCAAATTATTCCGGGACAAATGCTCGATTATATTTTTTTTCCATGCAACCTGGAACATGATTTTTTTGGGTTATAATATATATAATACATAAATACAATATGCATATATATTTTCGGCCAGATCTCTGAGCTTAATTAGTACAAAAAACATCTTTGATAACAAACGATTTGATAATTAATTAATAATTAAATATATATATTAATTGATATTTAATACAATCAGTATAATCAATGAGACCTCGATTAGATGGATTAAGGTGGATGAGCTTTGATCTCTGCAGAAATGTAGCATAAAAAAAAAAAAAAGAGTTTAAAACATGTATACGGTCACACTTGACCCTCAAACCTGTTTGGGTTCTTCACTGGAAGCCAGTAGTTAGAAAATCAGTTCATGCAGTCGTTTGGCTGCAGGCTTCATCAAAAAAAAGTCATGTTCCATGTTGTAATTTGGAGACTGCAGTATGTCAGCGGTCCCATTTTTCAACGTGAGATTGCATTTTCCAACCAAGAAGTGGCTGTAGCTCCAGAGCACTTAGACGAAGAAACAAATTGTACCAGAGCTGCGGATCTCAGAGCCAAAATGTGCTTCCAAGACGATTTGGGGTCTTGGACAACAGCAGCCGACAGCACACGGCGTTATAAAACCTCATTGTTCTCATCACCAGTTCCTGAGGTTCCTCTCCGTGGCCCGCTAATGCAGAACCATAATTGATTCTGTGCACTTTCTGAAAAATCAGTATAAAAATGGTACAATTTGTTTGGGCTGAATCTTTTCCCCTTTTCCACTGTACTTGCGTTCGAGGCAGCCTGGATTGCCCTAGTTTGTATCGAATGCATTCTGTTGCTTTGCTGCATGCATTAGTCCTGGACTATTTTTAGAGCAGTGTGTGCTATAGAGGTGTAGAGCCATGTTTCCTTTAGGTCTCACGGTGTTCTTCCAAAGGACGGGCGAATTCCTTTGAAGTCTCGGCGTTCCTGCGCCCGGCCTCACAAACCTTTAGCTACCTTTACCAGGCTTCTGGATTTTGCCCGTCCTTTCCTTCCCCTCTTTGGGTAGACCTGAGGTGATAGCTATAGTGAGCACAGAAGCATGAGTGACATCGACTTTCCTTTTTTCCTTCTTTTACTGCAGTTGAGACTTTCAAAGCTCTGTTAGTTTCAAAATAACAGAGCCAGAGAACCAGAAGCAGAGCATAAGTGCCTTTGATTTGGGCTTTGAAAGTGTCTCCAGGCTTTAGAGAGCTTGAACCTGTTAGAGTTGTGTAATGGAAGTGCACTAAACAGTTTGTGTGTGTGTGATAGGGGCTCCTAGATGGGACATCCCAGGATAGACTCTCAGCATAACCGCAAAATCTCCCTGCAGGATAATGAAGTGTGTGTTCAGTTTGAGTTAGTGCCCATGATAGTCTTCAGCATTAGAGCAGCGCTGCATCAGCTTCTAGTTTATCTCAAATTTACTCAGTTTTCTGCAGAGCCAAGATGAGCTTGGCATTTGCTTCTTTAGTTTTAGCAAACCTCAGACACAGAACGTGTCCTGGCTGATCTGCTACGTTTGAGGTAAGCTGACACTTGTAGAAATTGTGTGATTTTTATCTAAACTATCACTTTGAACCAGGAGCTGATGCAGCCCAGAATGCAGGAAAACGGCTCAGCGTCTGTAGAAGTTAGAAGTTGTGGGTTTGGACCTGCTTTAAGAAAGCCCTGGCTCGCATGTGGTCCTTGGTCCAGGCCCGCGACCTGAGTCTCGATTCCAGACAGGCTAACCCAGCTATGCTCTCTCTAAAGGTGAAGCTGTGGTACGACAAAGTGGGACACCAGCTCATCGTCACCATCCTGGGCGCCAAAGATCTGCCTGCACGAGAAGACGGCCGGCCCAGGAACCCCTACGTCAAAATCTACTTCCTTCCCGACAGAAGGTGTGGACTTTAGAAGTCTAGTTATTGTTGTTGTTTTGACACTAAATTCTTTTTGTTTTAATGATCAATGTGTATTTGTCTTTCTGCAGTGCATCATTTTTCATTCAATTCAATGCTCAGTTTGTTTCAGTGAGATACAGGATAGATTTACTCGTCCACGGTAGTGCTGACAGCCCGTAGCGAGAAGGGATTAGGTTTGTTTCCCATGTCTCCAAGATCTCAGCAGGAACATGTAAACTCCACATGGAAAGGACCCTGGCTGGTAATCGAACCCAGGACCTTCTTGCTGTGAGGCATCAACACTGCCTTCTGCACCAGCATTACCGTCTCCCTGTGATCTTGGAGATACAGGAAGAACATCCCTACTCCTGGCCAGTCCTAGGGTTTCTGCCAGGAGTTCCCTGGTTAGGATAAGTGGCTCATAAAATGGATGAATAAATTAAAATGTGCATGTACTTTCATCATTATCCTGGTAATAATAAATATGAATTTCCTCCCTGGCTAAAGCTATGACTCAATCCAGTGGTTAAAACTGGACAGCATCTACCCCAGCAAGCAAGAAACATCTGCCAGATGTGCAGATTGCGTCTGAATACATAAATAAGTGCAAATCAGGTTCAGTGTTTGGACGTCAGTATTCAGTTCAGTACTTAAACATTTTTCTAGGACGTTTTTTTGGACGTCTGTTGACGTGGAGGACAGATGCAGGAAATTGGCAGAAAGTTAAAAGCAGTTGTGGGATGTTTGCTTGTTGTAGCATAATGTTCCTGCTGGTGCCATTATGTACTGTCCAAATATTTATGTACGTCCTCGTCGGATGTCTTCTCAATGTGTGAAAAAGATGGTCAAAAGACATCTTCTGGATGTTACTTTGCTTAGTGGGGCCAATGCCACAAAATGCTCGAGAGCCCTCGAGAGCTCAGCCTGTGCGGTGCAGGTGGACCGTAGCACTGAACCTGCTGGGGAACTTCAGGTGCTACTCTGGTAATGTGAGTGCATGAGCTCACCCTTCCTTTCTGTTCCTTCTTCCTCAGTGACAAAAGCAAGAGGAGAACGAAAACAGTGAAGAAGTCGCTGGAGCCCAAGTGGAACCAGACGTTCATGTACTCCCCCGTGCACAGGCGGGAGTTCAGGGAGCGCATGCTGGAGATCACGCTGTGGGACCAGGCCAGAGTCCGCGAGGAGGAGAGCGAGTTTCTCGGAGAGGTGAGATGCGGCGAAGGGCAGGTAACATGAGATGGAAGAACTGACCAACAGTATGGTGTTCACATTGCTGCAAACCCAAAGTATGATCAGCTTACTGGACACAAAATGGTCTTCTCTAGTCCAATACTTTGTTACATATCTCCTTGTCTTAATAACAAGATCTGTCCTGTCAGGTAAGGATCACCTGTACTTACCAGGTGATAACGAACAACAAAAAATGTGGAAAATATAGCAGATGTGCATTGACTGATAATGGACAGGCAGTACAGACGACTCTACAGATGTTATGTAATGTTCAGTACTGTGCATTGTCTTGAGCTAAACCCTCATTTCTTTATATTTTGCTTTAAATCTGCTTGTTGGTGCAAAAATACTATTTTCGACATGTCACGCTGTCTTATCTTTGTCATATTGAGGAGATTAAATGAAAGAAATGGGAACAAATATTTTACTGTGACAGACTGCAAAGAGCCTAAAGATACAAGGAGC
>JBBPCZ010000148.1:21466612-21477582 GCA_037974445.1 Brycinus macrolepidotus | reverse complement strand
CACACACACACACACATACACACACACACACACACACACACACACACACACACACACACACACACACACACACACACCCTCACTGCTGTTGACGGAGGCCGAAAAGCACCAAGTCACGTTAGGGGGCTTTGCTTAACAAGAGCTTAGCAGTTACAACCTGCATAAGCTTTTCTCCCACCCCTCCCTCACTGTTCTCTCTCTCTCTCTCTCTCTCTCCCTTTATCTCTCTCTCTCTTTCTCTCTCTCTCTTTATCTCTCTCTCTCCCTATCTCTCTCTTTCTCTACCTATCTCTCTCTTTCTCTCTCTCTTTCTTTCTCTTTTTCTCTCTTTCTCTCTCCCTGTCTCTCTCTCTCTCTCCCTATCTCTCTCTCTTTCTTACTCTCTTTCTCTCTCTCTCTCTCCCTACCTCTCTCTTTTTCTCTTTCTCTCTCTCTCTCTTTCTCTCTCTCTCTTTTTCTCTTTCTCTCTCTCTCTCTCTGTCTCTCTTTCTCTCTTTCACTTTCTATCTCTCTCCCCCTCCTCTCTCTCTCTCGCTGTCTCATACCCCACACCCCCTGTAAACTTTTTGTCTCTCTCGCACTTTCCATTTCTCTCTCTTTCCTTCCTCTCTTTCTCCTCTCTCTCTCATTCCGTCTCTCTCTCTCTTGCACTTTCAATTCCTCTCTCTCTCTCTCCTCATCTCTCTCTCTCTCTCTCTCTCTCCCTACCTCTCTCTTTCTCTCTCTCTCTCTCTCTCTCTCTCTCTCAGGATCTCAGAGAATCAGTGACAGTGAATTCTCTGATTATGACTGTGAAGACGGCATTGGCGTCGTTTCAGGTACAGCCCTGCACTTTCCACCGCATTTCATTCAACTTGTTATTTTTGAGCTGTTTTTTTCATCATTTTTGCTTTTATTAGTGGTGTAAAATAAATAAATAAATAAAATAAATAAACAGTTTTCCCAGGTTGTAAAACTGTAATATTGACAGTGTTGTCAGAATTTGTGTTATAATGCCTTATTGGATCCGGAAAAAAGAACTCACCATTTCACCATCGCAGTCTCAGTGAAATGACAAATTTCTCACTAATGCAAGACCCAAAATCCAACGATTTATGGTCAAATGTCCAGTGCAGAGACACTGAAATTCCCACTTGAGCGCCATCTAGTGGACGACGTTCTGAGCCAGTGAGAAGTTATGATCCCAGATTCTACCAGGATTTTAACCTGGCTTAGAGTTTTAGCTTTGAAGGTTTTGGAACCGTCAGAATAAAAATTCTCCTCGGAGCAGATGAGCCTGAACCACTTCTCTGTTTTTAAAGAGATCTTTGAACCTGAGGTGGTTCCACCACAAACACAGCACACAGTGGACATGGTCACCTCTTATATTCACCTGAAAATAACTCCAAGGTGAATTTCTCATAAATAACTGTAATATATAATTAATTCCAGCAGTTCCTGGTGAAATTTCCCTGTGGAAGTATCAAGATCTCAGCTGAGGCTTCATAACTTCCGGCCTGTTATCAACGGCTTGTGTGCAGTGTGTCACAACAAATAACAATAAACAACAATTAAAAAATATATTAAACTAATTAACCCTTCAGGATGATTGTTTGTTGTACAACGGCAAAAGCTGTGGTTGCTATGGTTACAGTGCCATAGTAGTTATGAATAAATATGGGGGGACAATAAATACTCGATAAAGACAGTTTATAAAGGCAAGTAGGCAAAAAACAACAGCTTGGCAACGTAATTTGCTGGTATTACTTTGATGCATGTCAGGTGGTTCAATGGTTGTGTAAAATACAAAGATTTGTTTTACTGGTGAGTGTGTGTTTGTTGGTAGTGTGTGTTTGTTGGTAGTGTGTGTTTGTTGATTGTGTGTGTTTGTTGGTTGTGTGTGTGTTTGTTGGTTGTGTGTGTTGTGCTCTTGAGTGTCCTGCACGGCGCTCCGTCCGTCAGTTGGTGTGTCAGCTGTTGGGCAGCAGCCCGAGTTTAGTGTGATTTAGTTCCTGATGGACTGTCGGGTGTATAAAAGTATAAATATAAACTCTGAGTGTAAAGGTGACGGTGTATCGACTGTAATCCTGAATCTCCATTAACCTGCAGTGTTCAGCAGTTAGAAGTGTTCGAATCTTCAGTGTTGAACCTTCCAGATCACACCAGTGTGACGGGACGCTTTAATGGAAAGTAGTCAGGTGGCACAACCGTGTGAAGCTACACACTGAGGAGTTAAAATAATATTGTTAACTGACCTGACACTGTTTTCTAAAAACAAGGACAACAGTGCAGACAGAATCCAGGCTTCAGGATGATGTGTTTACCAACGCTAACATACTTTAGCCCATGTTTATAGATAACAGTGAGTGTCAGAAACCACAGAAGCAAGTCTATTAGAGATTACTGAACACCGCCACATGGTTTAAGACAAGTGCATGATGCCAGCTGATGGGAAATTAACATTCTTTGCTTGTTAGCTACTTCCCAGCAAACATTAGACATCTGGTAGATGTGCAAGTCGGTCCAGGACCACTTCAGAACGTCTGGCTAGGAGACTTTTTGGAATGTCTAATGACATGACAGGAGCAGGAAATCAGTTGAGGGGTGGTTGCGTGTTGAAGCATAACATTCTTATTGCTGTTACTGTGCACTCTACGAATATTTATTTACAAATGTTTTTTTCATAAAAACACACTCTGGCTCCTCAGGGGAGCACTCTTACGTCCTCCCAACCCTCACTGAACCGAGTCCGAGTCCGACTGAACCGTGTCCGAGTCCGACTGAACCGTGTCCGAATCTGACTGAACCGTGTCCGAGTCTGACTGAACCGTGTCCGAGTCTGACTGAACTGTGTCTGAGTCTGACTGAACCGTGTCCGAATCTGACTAAACCGTGTCCGAGTCTGACTGAACCGTGTCCGACTGAACCGAGTCCGAGTCTGACTGAACCGTGTCCGAGTCTGACTAAACCGTGTCCGAGTCTGACTAAACCGTGTCCAAGTCTGACTGAACCGTGTCCAACTGAACCGTGTCCGAGTCTGACTGAACCGTGTCCGAGTCTGACTAAACCGTGTCCGAGTCTGACTGAACCGTGTCCGAGTCTGACTAAACCGTGTCCGAGTCTGACTGAACCGTGTCCGACTGAACCGTGTCCGAGTCTGACTGAACCGTGTCCGACTGAACCGTGTCCGAGTCCTACTGAACCGTGTCCGAGTCCGACTGAACCGTGTCCGAGTCCGACTGAACCGTGTCCGAGTCTGACTGAACCGTGTCAGAGTCTGACTAAACCGTGTCCGAGTCTGACTAAACCGTGTCTGACTGAACCGTGTCCGAGTCTGACTGAACCGTGTCTGACTGAACCGTGTCCGAGTCTGACTAAACCGTGTCCGAGTCTGACTGAACCATGTCCGACTGAACCGTGTCCGAGTCTGGCTGAACCGTGTCCGACTGAACCGTGTCCGAGTCCGACTGAACCGTGTCCGAGTCTGACTGAACCGTGTCTGAGTCTGACTGAACCGTGTCTGAGTCTGACTGAACTGTGTCCGAGTCTGACTGAACCATATCTAAGTCTGACTGAACCGTGTCTGAGTCTGACTGAACCATGTCTGAGTCTGACTGAACCGTGTCTGAGTCTGACTGAACCGTGTCTGAGTCCGACTTAACCGTGTCTAAGTCTGACTGAACTGAGTTCGACTGAACCGTATCTAAGTCTGACTGAACCAAGTCCGACTTAACCGTGTCTAAGTCTGACTGAACCGAGTCCGACTGAACCGTGTCTGAGTCTGACTGGTCTGAGTCTGACTGAATCGTGTCCGAGTCCGACTGAATCGTGTCCGAGTCCGACTGAACCGAGTCAGAGTCCACCTGAATCGTGTCCGAGTCCGACTGAACCATGCAGATCTTACTGTTTAACTGAAAGAAGTGGAAAACAAGGCAGTATTTAGTTTCTTTTTAAAATTTGCCGCAGAAGCTGATCTAACACACCTTGACTGAGGTGGATCAGATATCTCATGGATATACAGTACTGTGCAAAAGTCTTGAGGAACAGTTCTCCAGGCTTCCTGAAGGACTTTCAGAGACTCTCATTTTCAGTCCAGTCCCTGAACCTGACCAGTTTCAGAGGAATGTTTTTGTTTATTAAGTGACCTACGTGTGTTTATACTTCTATCTACATGAAGCACCTTCCTTTATAAATAAATTTCGCCCACCACCTTCATGATCTACACCAAAATAACAAAAAAAAAAAAAAACGGGCTGTTTTAAAAGCAGTGTCTGTCTGGTTCCACTCTAAGTGTAACTGCAGAGTCCCGTTTTTGTGGTTTTTTTGGGGGGGGTGGGGGAGTTCTACTCTGAGCTGGTCTCGGCTGCTTTGGCGAGTACAGGCTGTGCGAGTTTGGGAGTGTGTTCACACGTCCTGCCGGCAAAGCGTCAGAGGCACAAATCAAATTAAAGGATATGGACAGAGAGAAGATTACAGTGAGCCCGTCCTCAGCGGAGGGACCTGAACTCCCCGTCTCCTTCTTTTTCTGCCACTTTACAGTAATTAACCTTTAGAGGTCCGGGGTCACCGCTGTCGCTTCGCCGCCACACTGAAGTTTAATTACTCGATTAATGACGTAACAGGTCGGCTTTAATATAATTATAGTTTTCAGAGTTGATTTACACTCTGCGTGGCCACTTTTCTGATTTCGGGTTTGTTTTCACATTTAAAAAAATGACAAAAACTACAACAATGTGACTGTACACATGACAACACATACACATAACTTCATAATAAAATTCATGTTATAATAAAATAAGTTTTTAGAATCTGTTCTCAGTCAGAAACACTTAACATGAGTTGACTGTGTCTTTGTTTACTGGCGATATTGACAATTTGTAAAGAAAACTATGGATATATTATGTGTTTCTTCTTTATGTATTTACATAAAGGGTGTGAATGATGATGAGTATGAATGTGATATATATATATATATAAAGACCTTACTAATATGTGTGTTTAATATATATGTGCGTGTGCGTGTATTTATCCCTCTGTGAGGACCAAACAGCCCAGTAATGACAGGAATACTGGAAAAGCTGCAGAAGGAAACGTGTTGTTTTTTTTTAACACAAATGTCTCACAGATATAGTAATACTAATGTGTGTGTGTGTGTGTGTGTGTGTGTGTGTGTGTGTGTGTGTGTGTGTGTCCTCAGATTACCGGCACAACGGCAGGGACTTCCAGAGCTCTACTCTATCTGTTCCTGAGCAGGTCATGTCGTCCAATCATCGCTCCAGATCGGACATGATCCGCTCTCGCTCTCGCTCGCCCAGCGTCCCTCCCCCACAGAGGTACTGCGAGCACACACACACACACACACTCACACACACACACACACACTAAGCACACGTTGACACACACACACACATACACACACACACACACTCGCACACTCACACATACACTTACATACACACACAGCGCAGACTAGTGTGGAGCAGTGCACTCTCACAGACACTTTAAAAACAAACAAATGAAGCGTAAACCCTTTAGAGCTGCGGGTCACAGCGAGGGCATTTTTATGGGATTTGTCGGGCGTTTCTAAGGCATTCCTGGGGCATTTCTAGAGCGTTTCTTGGCATAGGCCTCTCCCTGGTCAAGAACCAGGTTATATGTATTTAAATATTCATTTAAATATTAAATGATAATAATAAGAGTAATATACTAAAATGCTAACCTGAGAATCATGCAACTGAACAGTGTCCGAGTCCAACTGAACCTGAATTGACTATGTGCCCTTGTTTATTTGGTGATAATGACAATTTGTAAACAAAACTATGTATATAATATGTGTTTCTTCTTTACACACACACACACACACAAATAAATATATATATATTTAAATATTCATTTAAATGGTAATAATAAGAGTAATATACTAAAATGCTAACCTGAGAATCGTGCAACTCTGGACAGAACTGGAATAAATACGACAGAGAGCTCTGAGATACACGATTCCCATCACATTATGGGGAGCGGTTACTTTGGGTCGTCTGAAATGAGAGGATTTAATCTGAAGGGCTGTAACCCTGCACTGTTCTTTTCCTGATATTCAGTACAGTAAGAGGTTTTACAGTCTTTGTCCTAAGTCTGATTCTCTCTGTTGCAGTCGAAGTTTAGACCATGGTGTGCGAGGAGGACCATCGCAGTACAGCCCCCGACATCGGCTCTCTGAGGACCGATACTCTCCTGATAGGTATGGATTCACTCCGGCGGCAGTCCAGCTCGACTCACAGCTTCTCTGTTTATTAAAGAACCGCAGGACGGCCCAGCATCTTTAAAAGGGGCCGTTTCCTTTCGCTTCCAATCTCAGAGATCAGACAGAGTAGAAGTGAACAGAGTTTGATCAGGTTTTTTATTCCTGAAACAGGGAGTATAAAGGAAGAACAGGGAGTGTAGGAGGAAGTCAGATACACTTGAGACCCTGGCAGCTCTCTGAGGCAATGAAGGGGCAAAGCAGTCTGAAGAAGGCACCAGATTGTGCAAACGACACACTTGTTACCCTTAGAAGTCTCTAAGTCTGTTAAATTTGCTGTTAAATTTAATTACACAGTGATTTAGTTAATTAGATACTTGGTCATGTAATTTGTTAATTAATTAGTGTGATTGCCAAAGTTTTTTTTTAATTACATTTGCATTCCATTTAAATTCCATATAGACAGGTTCGAATGTACGACTCTAAGCTTTTCTATTTGCAAAAAATAACAAAGTGGCAAAAAATGTGAAGGACATTGTTAACATTTTTAAACTATACACACAATAACTTTTCATCAAATTCATATCCTGAAAATATCTCCTCTTCTAATTACAGACACAGCGGGATAGTGGTATAGATTTAACGTTTGGAAAGATTAGATTTTCAAAATTTTTTTCAATAATCTAATAAGTAATTAAATTATGAATTAATTATATTCTCTTAAACAATATTAAATTTTATATTGTAAATATTATAATTAAGAGCACCAGCTGGTAGGTTCTTGTTACAGAAGAGGTTCTGGAGAGGAACTGGAGCTCCGCTTTGCTGCTGCTTTTGTTGGTTTGCTGCTTGTTGATTTACCCTCAGGTCTCCCGCCAGCGCTGTTTAGGCTAGTCTGCCGAATTGCTGATATTGGTGCGTGTTGTAGCGCCAGTTCGCGGTGACCAGACATGGGACACAAACAATCGTGAGTCAGAGGGACGGTGCTCATAGTGTTGATTTATTTACAGTGCGGGGAATCTTGTGCTCTCAAGAGAAGTGTTGTAGGAGAAGGTGCTCGGTGCTCCGGGGTTCATGGGTGCAGGGGTTGTCCAGAGCAGGAGCAGGAGAGGTCCTCAGGGCTGGAATCTGTACGGAAGCTAGGGAGAGAAGCACAGTCGTTAGTGTCCTCGGTCGTTCAACAACCTATACTCCCCCTGGGTGCCCTCATATAGGGCACTCCTTCCTCGGTGATGGTGAGTCCCGAGTGGCTGCTTGTGTGTCTAATTGGCACACGCCTTCCCCATTCACGTGTCTCCTTGCGGTCCATAACATTGGTGCTGAAGGGGTGTGCGCGACTCGCGTCTTGGAGCGCTGGCGTCCTGGTCCTCTTCAGCACCTTGGCCAGCGCCAGTTGAGGAGCACTTGCTAGCCGCTGCCGTGGACGTGTCAGCCCGCCGCCACAGTGTTTAAATTGTAAACGGCTCTTCAGACACAGTGTATTTTGGTGATGAATAAATTCACCATGGCAGGAGCCCAACACAACTTTAAGAGGGGGAACCATCAGTAGAACTGTCATAGTAAGTGACTGGGCTTCAGTCTGTGCTACTGCAGATGGTTTGAAGGGTAACACTAGGAAAGGGTGTTAAATTTCTAATAGAGTTCCAAGTAGTGGGACTGTCTAAGCCCTGGCCCTGTCGTTGGGCCAATTGGCCTCGCTTTTTTTGGGAGGGTAGGGTGGTCCTCCCTCTCCCCCATCACTCAGTATAACCATCCTCTCTCTCTGGGTGGGTAGGGTGGTCCTCCCTCTCTCCCATCACTCAGTATAACTGTCCTCTCTCTGTGGGTGGGTAGGAGGGTTCAAAACAGAACAAGCAGAACAGAACAAGCATGTAAAGCTGTCCAGTTTGAGAAGATGTGGTGGAGCTCCCATGGTTGGTGGTGTCATGTGACTGTAGGAGTCCTGGCTGGTAGGTGGAACTGGAGATGACTAAACTGAGCAGAAAATCTAGACAAATACCAAAAAACAGTGGTGTTATTAACCTTTATCGTTACTGGTGATAACTGGGACTTCTAAGGACTTATGCTAATGTTAGACCTTCTGGAGTAGCTTTTGTATTTACTCTGTTCAGAGCTGCCTGTCTAGATGACCTCGGAAAGTTGCCAGGGGTTCAATGTTCTAGGGGCTAAAGACACACCTCAGGAGCGTGTAGTTTTCCTTTACGCCTCTATTTCCGTCCCTCTTCCTCATTCGATTCCTCTCTGTGACACTTCTCCAGTCCCCTCTGGCTCTTTCCCTCCCACTCTGTACATCCATGCCTCTGTTTCTCTGTTCCCTTGTGGGTCACAGCCACTACCTCACCCTGCCTGCTCGAACCAGACACAGACAGCAAATCATCGATCCACCTTTCCAGGAGCCTAGGTATTCGACCTGAGAGTGGCTTTCAGCATGATTGACAGCTTCCCTCCCTCCCTCCTTCCTACAACAACCCATCCACCTTTCACTTCTCACCCGTCACACTTCACACTTTCCTACCTGCTTCTAGACATCTGACTGCTCAACCACAGGACGTTCTTCCTGATACACCAACCTGTAGTGCCACCAAAAGCTTTGGGGACACTCACCTTTCAAAACTCCCTTAACTGCAAACAGTCAATAACTGCTGCGCACACTTCCTTCACATGAAAGATGAGGAACACAGATTCAGCTGGATTGTTCATATGATGAAAGGACAATTTTTGTCATTTTTATAGCACTTTTCTGAAGTAAACCTGGCTAGTCTGTGGGATGTAATACTGCTTAAGTTGCGACATCTGTTGACGGGACATTTTAATTTTAGAATTAGAGTGTACCTGTTGACCCTATTGTGGTTGTATTGTACTGGGTAATACCACTCCTCTCCACATTGGGGTTGAGCTTCTTAACCAGGCAAACACACCAATCTACACCAATAATTCTGCTTCTCCACCAGCAGGGAACTGGTTCTTGAAGGTCTTTGGAGGGTGCATCATCAACAGAGGGCTGCACAATGCACATCCTCTCCAAATTGTAAAATGCCACACCCAATTATGACACCATGGTTTGTCTTGGAAAAATCATCTTTCAGTTCCAGCAGTGAACCAATTATTTCAACTCAGTTTGTTTTTGGTCAGAACAAACCAAAATGGAATCTGTTCCCTGTCAGTGGAAAAGGAGAAGAATCCTCAAGTAAGGCTCCTCATGCTACATCCACCTACATCTGTAACAAGTGCATCCGCCAAGTGAAAATGAAAGGAATTCTCCTTTTGATAGGCAGTATGTTCTAGTCCCTAAGGAGGGAGAAGGGAACCTGCCATAGCTGGTACTCGATATATGTGCCGTGTATGTTCAGGTACCTCTGTATTTAGTGTTGAGGTGACGTGCAGGACAGTCAGAGAGACTTTATGACTGCAGGTGAGTCTTTGCTGCTGCTTGGAAGGGAATTTTGGTTTTTGGCTCAGGAGATTTGCCGCAGGGGACTTTCAAGGTAACGTGTTAGACTGAGTTCTGTTCCTTTGCTCTTTCTTTCTTCCCGTGTTCCTGATGTTCTCTTCTGCCATGTGTTTTGTGGCTCCTGCAGTGGCAACCTCATGTACCCCATCTATCGGGAGGATGCGCTCAAGCTGCTGCGCTCAGCTAAGATGGCCAGATCCTATTCCGAGGGGCCATATGGTAGTCTGGACAGGTAGCAAACCACAGATGTGCTATATATTAGTGCTGTGGGTAGTTCTCTCTATTAGAGTAGACTGTGGTGCTCTACAAAACTTAGCTTTTTAATGAGTGAGTCATGACATTGCCCTCTGCTGCAGTGTGAAAGTTTTACAACATTTTAAAATGTGAAATGTTTTAAATTTTGTTGACAGGAGAGGTTTTGCTTTGTCAGTGGGGGAGGTTTTGTAGACTAGGGGGTTTGTTTTATTGACGAGGGGAGGTTTCATTTTATCAACGCAGAAGGGAATCATTTTGTCAACTGTTGGAAGTTTTGCTTTGTCGTTGGGGAGGTTTCGTTTTATCGACGGGAGAGGTAATGTTTTGTTGATGAGGGGGTTCGTTTTGTTGACTGGGGAGGTTTTTTTTGGTCATTGGACAGGTTTCGTTTTGTCAATAGCAGGTTACTTTTGTTGACGGGTTTAATTTTGTTGATGGGGAGGTTTCATTTTGTTGATGGGATAGGATTTGTTTTATCAACCTGGGGGGGTTGTTTAGTCAAAAAGGGGAGGTTTCATTTGATTGATTAAGGGAGGTTTCATTTTATCAATGGAGAAGGATGTTGTTTTCTCAAAATGTAAAGGTTTTGCTTGCCGATGAGGGGAGGTTTCATTTTGTCGATGGGGAGAGGTATTTTTTTCTTTATGAGGGGGTTCATTTTGTCAGCGGTGGGTTATTTTTGCTGACCGGACAGGTTTCATTTTGTCAACAGGGCTTTAGTTTTGTTGATAGGGAGGTTTCTTTTTTTCGGACTAGGGGTATCGTTTCATTTTATCAGTGGAGAAGATGAAGGTTTTGTTTTGCTGACAGGGAAAGTTTCATTTTGTTGATGGGGAGAGGTATTGTTTAGTCCACGAGGACATTCGTTTTTTTGGTGGAGGGGTAGTTTTGGAATGGAATGTTTCATTTTGTTGACAAGGATTTGTTTTGTCGATGTAGGAAGGTTTTGTTTTGTTGATGGGGAGGTTTTGTTTTATTGATGGGGAGGTTTTGTTTTGTTGATGGGGGAGGTTTTGTTTTGTTGATGGGGGAGGTTTTGTTTTGTTG
>JBBPCZ010000148.1:21388747-21403491 GCA_037974445.1 Brycinus macrolepidotus | reverse complement strand
CACTTCCGGGTTAGGCCCCGCCCAGTCCGAGTACAGATACAGATACAGATAATTCATATGGTTAACAGATACAGATAATGCTGTACTCGCTCATCCCTAGTCTTTTATTATTTATGGTCTTGTTTGCATTTTTTACTTTTTTCTCAGCATTTTTTAGCTGTGTGACAAAAACCTAACCCAGCTAACTTGTTAGTGATGTCCTGGTACATCTTCGCGTTTCTCATGTTAAAGATAAATTTGTTAGTGTCATAGAAAACTCCCCCTGAAATTCATCTTCAGCCCAAACAGACAGAAGTGCTTGTACTTCGTTGACTTCCCAGTTGTTAGTTTGTATCTCCGTTGTTGTTTTTTTGTGCGGATTGAAAAAAAGAATGTCCTCTTTCCATGTTGTGATGGCAACATTTCCACCAATCAGAAGGCAGTGATGCAGTCAGCTCGGCTGTGGCCTGCTTTCAGCCCTGCCGTTGAGCAGCTCGGGTACAGCTTGGGTTCCGGTAACTTTATTTGTAATGGAAAAACATTTGTTCACAGTACGGCACGGTTCCTTTTGTCAGTGGAAAAGCACCATATGTGTTGCAGAAATTGTGACACCTGGTTCCATTCACCACCATTCTAAAGATGTTTGAGATAAGATAAGATAAGATAAACTTTTATTAGTCCCACAAGTGGGAAATTTGCATTGTCATGGCAGAAAGTGGACAGTACAAAGGTAAGAGCAGCCAAAATTAAAAAATAATATAATAGAATAAAATACTATACCAGCTGTGCAGTATAAAATGTACACTATACAATCTAGAAATATAAAATCTGGACATCTGTATTGTAAAAAATATATATGTATATGTAAACTATATGTAGACTTAGGCAAGTTGTATATGTACACAATGAGTGTTATGTATATATATATATATACAGAGTGGATACATAAGTAAATATAAGAACACTGTAGATACACACACACGTACACACACTCACACGTACACACACCCACACAGGTACACAATGGAGAGACAGGCATTGACACTAGCAGAAGAAATGCACCAGAAAAATTGCACATTTTGCCCAGTACTAGTAGTTCCACCTAAAAAACTGCACGTTGCATCAGAAAAATTGCCCTCAGGTAATATTGCACATAAGAGAAACTAGCATGGTGTATTTGATGTGTGTGTTTGTTTGTCTGTGCGTGTGTGGTCAACTGCAAGGTCAGCTGCAAGGTCCTCAAGCAAGAGTGTTTTTTTTTTCATAAAAGCATCTCTCCTTCATACTTTTATCTTTGCGAGAGAAGTAATTCATGTTGTCTTTTACATGTAAAATAAACGGACAGGGGAAACGCACTGAGGTCATTTCAGCAGAACTGTGCTCTTCTGCATTTTGCCCGCTGGGGGGCGCTGTCAGCTCAGATAAACACGGAGGGCTCAGAAGCTCCTCCTGGTTCTGCTGTCTCCAGGATGTCTCCAGGTTCCTGCAGGAACTCCAGAGCTGGGTTCTTCTGAATTACTGCAGAGCTAGAAGAATTCAGGTTTCCAGCTGTGAAATAAAAGTATAATCAAAGAGCCTCTTCAGAGAAACATCCCATGCCATGTTCTACATGAAATAACGGCACAAAGTGCAGGTGTTGCTAAGAATGAATGAAACTGCTGGGGCAGCCGGTGGCCTGGTGGTTCTGATCACCTTCTGTGATCAGATAGTCATGGGTTTGAATCCCAGGACTGCTAGTGGCACCACTGAGGTACCCTTGAGCAAGATACCATCCTCACACTCTGCTCCCCTGGTGCTGTGTTCCTGGCTGCCCGCTGCTTCACTTGGTGAATGGGTTAAATGCAGAGAAGAATTTCACACTGTTCACACTGTGTGCTGTGGTGTGTTCACACATGACAAATGCGTCACTTTACACAATTTTACACTTGCTAGCTCATAGCATGTAGCTAATTATACCAATAATATCATGCTATGTTGTAGTTGCTGGGTTCCACTGGTGGTTACTGGGGTGGATTAGTGGCTACTAGGTTCAGTTGATGGCTACTAAGATAAGATAAGACAGAACTTTATTTATCCCGAGGGAAATTCTTGTGTCATTAACATGCTCAGTGCAACAAGAGAGAATAAAATATAAAAAGACAACAGAAAAAAAAAAAAAATTCCTGTTACAGTGTAACACTGACGCTGCTGTGTGTAAGATTTAGTGCACTGTACCAGCAGAAAAGTGGTGCAGAATGACTTATGGAAGTGACGTAATGGAATTTTTTTTTTTTTTTTTTTGCTATGTAAAGCGTCCTTGGGTTTGTGAAAGGTGGCACAATATAAATGTAACCTGTTATTATTATTATTATTATTATTATTATTATTTCATGCAATTAAAGTAAATACAACAAAATAGAAGCAGATGATAAAGAGATTAACATTCAGTAACATTCAGTCAGTTCACAGATGAAACAGTTGAGTTGTTTATTGCACAAATCCGATTCAGAAACAGAATAATAACGTAAAACTAAGTTCCCTACAGAACAGCGAGGAGTTCTAGAGTCTTATGGCCACAGGTGGAAAGGATTTAATGTGGAGTTCAGGTCTGGGTTTAGGGGCGATGAGTCTTTTGCTGCGTGTTCTGACGGTCTATGAAGGAGGCGTGCATGGGGTGGGAGGGATGGTCCACGATGCAGAGAAGCTCCTTCAGCATTCTCCTCTCAGACACTCCACCAGGGTCTCCAGTCTGACACCAGGAACAGAACCAGCCTTTCTGATCAGCGTCTCCAGCCTGCTGGCATCAGCTAGGTTCCACTGTAGGTTCCTTTAGTGGCTACTACGCTCCACTGGAGGCTGTACAGTTCTATTGGTGGCCACTAGGTTCCACTGGTAGCTGCTAGGTTCCATTGATGTCTATACAGTTCTATTGGTCACCACTAGGTTCCACTGGTAGCTGCTAGGTTCCACTGATGTCTATACAGTTCTATTGGTGACCACTAGGTTCCACTGGTAGCTGCTAGGTTCCACTGATGTCTGTACAGTTCTACTGGTGACCACTAGGTTTCACTGGTAGCTGCTAGGTTCCACTGGAGGCTGTACAGTTCTGCTGGTGGCCACCAGGTTCCACTTGTAGCTGCTAGGTTCCACTGATGTCTATACAGTTCTATTGGTGACCACTAGGTTTCACTGGTAGCTGCTTGGTTCCACTGATGTCTGTACAGTTCTACTGGTGACCACTAGGTTCCACTGGTAGCTGCTAGGTTCCACTGATGTCTATACAGTTCTATTGGTGACCACTAGGTTCCACTGGTAGCTGCTAGGTTCCACTGATATCTGTACAGTTCTATTGGTGACCACTAGGTTTCACTGGTAGCTGCTTGGTTCCACTGATATCTGTACAGTTATACTGGTGGCCACTAGGTTCCACTGGTAGCTGCTAGGTTCCACTGGAGGCTGTACAGTTCTGCTGGTGGTCACTAGGCTCCACTGGTAGCTGCTAGGTTCCACTGATGTCTAGTTCTATTGGTGGCCACTAGGTTCCACTGGTAGCTGCTAGGTTCCACTTGAGGCTGTACAGTTCTACTGGTGGCCACTAGGTTCCACTGGTGGCTGCTAGGCTCCGTGTACACACAGTAGCATGTTTGGTCGAGCTAATTAGCAGTTTCCATTTCCAGGCAGTGGTGTCATCACCATTTCTCGCCAGTAAAGTGGGATAAACATTTCTGTCCAGGAAAACTGTGGTCTGACTTTTTGCCCTCTGAAACGTGTCGCAGGCGTCCGATTGGTTCTGGCCTCGGTTTACAGGTAGCCGCTGTGGTCTGTTCATGGCGTTTAGAGCTGAGTCTGAGCTTTTTCAGGGTTTGTGGAAAGAAAATAACTTCGAAACTCACTTAAAAGGCTGGACCGATGCCTGGAGCTAACTCTCAGACCCAGATCAGGACTAAACCTAGACCGCAGAGGAGTTTCTATGGTGAAACACCACCAGCAACGGCATCCAAACAGGGCAGACTGGAGTTTGCCGCCATACTACTGTTAGGTCGGTGATGTAACCAAAAAAGAAAACAATCACCTGATGTGTGACCTTTCACACATACTAAATTAAGATTTATAATTAGAGACATTTCAGCAGGAAAGCGTGATTGCACTTTAGTTTTATGGTCAAAATTTTGTTAAAAAAAAAAAATTGCACGCAGGATGGATTCGAACTCATGCTTCTTCTGACTCGCTTCATTCAGAGCCACGTTTTACCGCTGAACCACAGAGGAGGACGTTAACTCGCTGCCTCTTACCAAAGGATTGTTAAGGATTCATCTGTTGCTTTGCATTTTGACCCTTTATAGCGGCCTTAGCTGTGTCACCGAGACTCTCTCTCCTCTATGCACTTTTAAGGCGACTCGCCCCGTCACTCTCTCTCCCCCCATACATTACGGAGGCAACTCAACCACAAAAATCACATTTTTAAAAACGATCAATACTCGGACCTTGATCAAGCAATCAAAAGTCTGAATACATGAGCACCAAACCTGATGTTAACAGACACTTTGGCGTTGGAACCATGCCAATATTTCAGAAACTGTAGGAGGAGGCACCAAATTCCAGCTATAAAAAGATAAATAATAATAATAATAATAATAATAATAATAATACTAAAACTTAAGAAGAATAGTAGTGATTGCATGTAGCAGTGTGATTCATGATAATGATAAATATTTAAAATAAATTAGAATGAATTACACTTGTGATGTTTTGTGTGAAGACAAATCAGGTTTCCAAAAGTATTCAGTTACATAAACACACACACACACACACACACACACGCTTACATGTATTTGCATACACTCTATCACTGGAATTTGTGGGCAAACGGCCAGGCCTTCTGTTGGTTAGACCCGGCCGAGAGCAGTTACTGAAACAGCTTCAGAATTTCACAACCCGAGTAACAAGAGGATGAGTAAGAGAACGCGAAACGCGGCCAGACTATCAGAACGCTGCCTGTTCTGGGAACAGCCGCGTGTTTACTGGCTTTATTTAGTCAGGACTATGGTTTTGGGTACACGAAAACAAGAGAGGAACCAAGACAGCTGAGAACAATAAAGATCCTCCTCTGACCTCCCCCTCCCCCACCACCGACCACGCGGCCTTCGAGCACAGGGCGTAATACGGAGGTTATAAACAACTAGGAACACACACACACACACACACACATCAGCTCAGTGAGAGGTTGTTAATGTTCTATGTTGTGTTCTAATGTTCTGTACAGTACTGCTGGCTGCTTGGCTCCATTCTTGACTACAGGACTAGACTGGTGGGTACTAGGCTCCATTGCAGTTCCTTGGTGGCTACTAGGTTCCACTAGGTTCCACTTGGTTCTGCTGGTGGATATGCAGCCCACCGGTAGATTTGCAGTTTAACTGGTGTCTTCCTGGTTCTACTAGGTTCCATTAGTGGCTAATGGGCTCTGTTGGTTGGACCATGTGCAGAACAGCAGTTCTGGGACCAGACATGGGAAACGCTGGGTTAGACTCTAGAGTGAGTGGGATTTAAAAGGGTGGAACACAACTGAGCCAAATTCTAGGCTTAATCCACGTCCACCAAACCGGCCTGTGAAGATCAGCCTGGACTTTCAGATGACAACACAGTGCTAGCCTATAATTCCAAGAAGTGCCTCATCCTACTGACACTACTGATTACACGGCTTATAATACAGTCATTAAAAGGAGAAAGAAAGAAAGAAGAAAGAAAGATGTACTAATCATCCCAGCAACACTAATTACATGGATTATGATACAGTAATTAAAAAAAACAAAGAAAAAGAAAGAAAGAAAAGAAAGAAAAGAAAGAAAGAAAGAAAGAACAAAAGAAAGAAAGAAAGAAAGAAAGAAAGATGTACTAATCATCCTGGCACTACTAGTTACACGGATAAAACAGTAATTTAAAAAAAGAAAGAGAAAGCACTTGAATAGAACATGGTGTGAAAAGCAGCGTGTGGGTTGGAGAAGGGAACAGGAAAGAGGGGATGTTTTTTTCTGGGTGATCAGAGCACTTCCTCCTGCTCACATGGCCTTTCAGAAAAACAAAAGGTACACGGTGTAACACATGGAGTACCGGAATACTGGAGTACTGGAGTGCAGTACTCATTACTTCAGGTACCAGAGAACCAGAGCCCTACAGCCAGTCTAATCCTGCAGTATCATGGATTTCACACTTTAATTTTAAAGTGTACGACACACTGAACAATCTCTGAATCATCCTGGATGCTGGAGAACCTCATCACTTCTCTTTCTGTTGGGTACTCTCCAGGAGAACCTCCTCACACTCCTCACACTCTCTCTGCTGGGTTCTCTCCAGGAGAGCCTCCTCACACTACTCTCACTCTCTCTATTGGGTTCTCTCCAGGATAGCCTCCTCCTCACACTCTCTCTCTCTCTCTCTCTCTCTCTCTCTCTCCTCTCACACTCCTAATACTCCTCTCTCTCTCTCTCTCTCTCTCTCCCCAGTCGAGCCTCCTCAGGCCCCGCCCCCTCACGACCAGCAGCTGTGCATCCGCCGCTCCACGCGCTGTCCACGCGCCGCTTCTGCTCGCTGATTGGCTGCAAGCGACACAAACAAGCCCTCTCGGCCAATGGGAGCGCTGTTCACGCGGCCGGGCCGCGGCGTGCATGCAGCGAGCACATGCACAGCTGAGAGCGTAAACAGGGCGAGAGCGAGGCGGTATAAAACCCAGCGGCAGCGACAGAGCACCAGACTACAGCAGACATCCTGATCACTCTGGGCTCTGCAGCGAGGAGCTGTCTGGAGCTCTGAAGGCACGAAGCACTCCTACCACTCCTGCCTCTTCTCACTGCATCTACCCTCGCCTGGAAAACACTAAAACTAACCTCAAACCCGCAGCCATGGTGGCCATGACCAAGAGAGTGAAGGTCTTCGAGATCACCCTCAACGACCCAACCAAGACCTTCTACACCAGTGGAGATAAAGTGGCCGGGAAGGTCCTGGTGGAGGTGGCCGAGGTGACCAAGGTGCTGGCCGTGAAGGTGCTGGGCATCGGCTGCGCCAAGGTGGAATATGCCAAGGGCAAGCAGAGGTGCAGAGAAGAAGTGGACTATCTAAAGTATGACGAGGTGGTCCACCTGGATGACCATCCAACAGGTGAGAACGGCATTCAGTCACGCACTGTGCATGCTTTGGGAGGTCCAAGTTTGTCTGGTGGTGCTGGGTTCCTCTGTAGAGCTGCAGAGGAACCTCCTTTTGGCGTGATTTTGGTCTAAAGTAAAATGTCGAGGAGAATAGTTAGATGGATGAGGTGTAGGAAAGATGATTGAAAGCATGATTAGTCAAATTAAAAAGTCTTTACGTTTTCATTGGAAGGTCAGTGGAAACTGCAGCTGTGGATTGATAGATTGGGAGGAACTGTTGTTATGGACTGGTAGAAGGAAGTTGTTGATTAAGGGCAGTGAATAGCCAACTCAAAGATAAGTGGTTCCAGGAAATCTTGTAGATAGTGGCTTATCATGCATCTTTCATGACTCCAATGTTGCTGACGTGCTGTGGTGGGATTTCCCTAGACCAGGTGGTTTCTATTCCGCCTGGACCAGTAACCTTTGCCCTACTTGCTAACACACATGAGCCAATTTACCAGTACTGAGAAGCTAAACTATGTGGGACGGTCACCAAGAACTGGAAGTCATGTGCAGAGTTGCATTGAATTGCCCATTCAGAACAAATGCAGGACCATGTGACATTCATGTGCATCTTTTTTTTCACAGACACTGATGGTTCAGTCCTCCTCCGGCCAGGCAACAAGTATGAGTACACATTCGGTTTTGAGCTTCCACAAGGGTGAGTGTTGCAGTAGTTTTGGTTTCGGTTCAAACACATTTCTGTGCTGTGAAAAAAGCAGGTAATAACTGATTGCATTTGTCTGTTGTAGGCAGTTGGTGTCCTCATACAAGGGCAAATTTGGATATGTGCAGTACTACGTGAAGGCCCTGATGGAGAGGCCCTCTCAGCCTGCTCTGGAGTGCAAGAAGCACTTTGAGGTGGAAGAGCCCATTGATGTGAACACCCCAGACCTTCTGGTGAGATTTCTAGTCCCCATGAAATCCATCTTAAGTAGCATTTTCACTGTTAAAGCTCCTACAAAGTCAACTCCTTTGATGTAAATTGAATGTAGTAGCTTGGGTTAACAAAATACTAAACCTTTTCTCGTCTCTGTCCATTATCAGTCTCCAACAGGTGGGATGAAGGAGAAGAAAGTCACCTGCATGTTCATCCCTGACGGCCAGGTGTCTCTGAACGCCAAGATTGACAGACGTGGCTTCTGCGAGGGCGAGGACATCTGCATCGATGCCAAGTTTGAAAACACCTGTTCGAGGATTGTGGTGCCCAAAGCCGCCATCGTGGCCAAACACACCTACCAGGCCAACGGGCGCACCAAGGTCTTCAGGCAGAAGCTCTCCTCCGTACGGGGCAACCACATCATCTCAGGCATGTGCGACGCCTGGCAAGGGAAGAGCATCCGCGTGCCCAAGATCAAGCCATCCATCCTGGGCTGCAACATCATCCGTGTGGAGTATGCACTCATGGTGAGTGGTGGTCCAGCAATTGAGAAGACACTGACTGATCTACACTCAGTAGTCTCAGTCTAAGTGATGTTAAGGGCTCAGAATTGGGGGCAAGTGAGAACTTGGGGTGTCAGTAATGTGGATTATTTGACTTCAAGTAATGAGGTTGGTTACAGTAATATGCAGCTTGAAGTACTCACTCATTTTTTTGGTCAGATTAAATTTCCTGGCCATTCAAATGATAATAAAATGTATAATATTTCGATCTGAAGCCCACTATTATGCAGGATATTTAATATAAAGCTGTCTGAAACTACTTTTCTCCAGTTGCATTGGTGTTTTGAGTTCTAAATTGTTAAACATCAAATTTTGAAATGGAGACTCAAGTCATTGAGATTTGTATGTTTGACCCGTTTTTTGTTCCCTCTCCCTCAGATCTACATGCACATCCCTGGCAGTGAGAAGTTGGTGCTGGAGCTCCCTCTGGTCATCGGCACCGTGCCCTACAATGGATTCGGCAGCCGGACCAACAGCATGAGCAGCCAGGACGGTTCAGTCAGCACGGCCTCGGCCAGCTGGGTGTCCCTGCGCATGCCGTCCTCCGCTCCTCCCAGCTACTGCGACGTGACCCGCGACTGCCGTCTGGACCAGCCCCTCACGCCCCTCCTGGACGACTACGACGGCGGAGACAGTCCCATCTTCATGAACGCTCCTCAGTTCCAATTCCCACCTCTTCCAGCCTACTCAGAGGTGAGCATCATGTGGGCTTTTAGAGCTCGAGCAAAGCGTTAACACACGATAATATAATGTTTTAATATGGGGCAGCTGGTGGCCTAGTGGTTAGGGAGTCGGACCTGTGATCGGAAGATTGTGGGTTTGAATCCCAGGACTGCTACTGGCACCACTGCTTCACTTTGGTGATTGGGTTAAATGCAGGTCACAAATTTCACTGTTCACATTGAAGTGTGTTCACATGTAACGAATGGTTCACTCTCACTTCATATTACTTATATTATATTTTGTTTATGGGGAGGATGAGACCTAACCTGTTCTCTTATCTCCTCAGGTGGAGGAGGAATACAACGGAAACGCCCGCATGCTTCCAGTGTGTTGAGCATCTCAGCACCTCCAGGACTGACGCCCAGTGTAAACGGGCCAATTTCTACTCTAGGCTCTTAAGTAATTCACCGTTCGGGAATTGAAGTGTGAGCTGCTGCTGAGAGGCCTTTCCGAGGCTGAGGAAGAGCTTTGGGGACGAAGAGAGGCGACGTTTGGAGAAAGAGGATCTCGAGCTTTCCGTGCCTGTGCTGTTGGTGGTCGTCGGGACTTGGGCCGTTTCGGGGCCTGGACAATTACACAGACACACACACACCAACACATGTGCACACAAACAATGAGTGGTGTGCCTTTTCACAGTGCATAAGCTGCTCCTCTTTAACTTGAGATTCCTGCTGAGGCGCGAAGCCGACTGTTGCGTTATGATATAGCCATATAGTCACTCTTAAGACTTTCCCCCTGAGGGGAGGAAGCACTTTTCCAGAAGCGTATCACTGATTAGCTTTGTAGCCTCTTTGGTTGGCTGTTCGTCATTTATTAAGCATTCCTTTTAGAATTCTCTGTTCTGGAGGATTTGGTTTTGAGGAACCATCTTTTAACATGTATCAGCTTTCTGGTCGTTGTGGAATTAGAAGGTAGACCTAGTCAGAGATGCGGAAGTGGAGAAGGTCAGTGTAAGCATGTTTTGCCTCAAAGTTATGAAGGGAAAGTCATGCAAAGTTCATTTGTTTATTGATCAGTGTTTTTTGATGACGTTTCTTCTATAATGCACTTTTTTCTCATGGATGCAATTTGCTCTGTAACTGCCTACAGGGACTCTTTTCAAAATTAAGGGTGTTGATTTTTGTTTTCCTCTGGTCTTCCAGTTTGTTGTTATTATTATTATTATTATTTGGGAACATACAGTGTAATGTGAATGCAGCTGGTATAAAGATCAACCTAAGACCTTTCACTGTATTTTGTTCAAAACCTCATGTGGATTCAAGGGCTCCATCAGCACTCCGTGATTCTTTTTTTTAAAAGAACATTGAGCCGAAAAGAGAATGTGACACTAAAAGTGCCAAAAAAGTGGTTCACATGGGCTCCAAACCTGCTTCAACATCAGGAATTATTTGTAAATTATTTGTAAAACCCCCTCAGTTACATTTCATTCTGAAGGCGCACTTTGTGGTGCTCTTCCTGTTTGTTTTCGTGTTTGAATTGTAAGATTGATCTGTGGCATGTTTTTGCAATGCATCTTTTTTATATGTATAAACTGAGTGTTTTTGTATCAGAAACCCTATGGGTTAGTTTTCAATAAAATATTTTTTAACTTTGAACATTTTTTTTCCTTGTTGTTCTTTATGTATGACTAATAAAACTGATGATTAGTTAAATTACCATCACCACAGACGTACAGACATTCAAGGAATAACTCAAATCCATCCAGTATCTGAACCACTTGTCCATCCAGGGTTGCTGGAATCTATCCCAGCATGGAGTGAAAGGAGAAATACCCTGGAAGGGTCACCAATCCATCACAGATCAGAGATGCAAACTCACTTCAGTCCAACTGGTGTGGATGTCTTTGGACTGTGGGAGGAAACTGGAGCTTCTGGCAGAAATCCAGGTTCTCCGGTTTCTCCCCAAAGCCCAAAGACATCCACACCAGTTGGACTGGAGATGCTGAAGTGTGTTTTCTGCCAGGAGTGTGTGTGTGTGTGTCTGTGTGTGTGTTTCCTAAAGAACCTGTCTGTGGATGGTTCTTTGGAGAACCATTTTTGTAAATGACTCCAACAAACTGTTTCCCATCTGAGAGGAACATTCCATTTTCAGACATTCCATGTTCACTGACACAGCAAAAAAACTTGTTTGTGTGATTATGATACCTAGCAAATATGACATCTACACATCATTTTAACCAGGAGAACCGGTTCTTTAAACTGATGCAGGGATTTCTTTGTGGAGTGTGTGTCTATGAACTGTGGGAGGAAACCAGAGCTCCTGGAAGAAAACACACTTCAGCATCTCCAGTCCAACTAACGTGGATGTCTTTGGACTGTGGGAGGAAACTGGAGCTTCTGGCAGGAATCCGAGTTCTCCGGTTTCCTCAGTTCAGTGACATACTCCACAAAGAATTTGCCTCTAGCACTGGAGCTACGAGGCTAATGACGCTAACACTAGTCACTTCTGTAAATACTGTTCCATAGGGAAAGGGTTCTATTGCAAGGTTCTTTCGTAAATCTGAAGTGGTCATGCAAAGAGCCCTTTTATTTTTAGTTCTTTTTAATAACCAGCTGAAACACTCTTAAAAGGTTCCTTAACAGTAAATGTCTTCTTGGTCATACAGTTCTAGGAAACCCTTCATAGCTATAGAACCCTTATGTTACCAAGAAGTCAATGGTTCTTGGGGGACCCCCCACATTTTACCTTGATCCCAACAAACTGTGGAGGCTCTGAGGACCGGTTTGAGAACCACTGCTTCAAACTTTAAACTCTTTCCCACCGGGACATTCAGAAATAAAAATCTTCAGTGGTTTCAAAGCTGAAACCCTTAAATCTGAAAGCTGTCAGTCTGGGCTACAGTTTGACATGACTGATTAGAACGATTGGGGCAGGAAATAATTTCAAAATTTTATGAAATGTTGCAATTCTTAAATTTAAGCATAAAACGATATTTAGATGAATTTCTAAATTACATTTTAGTTTTTTAAGGATTGGTCAGTACTGGAAAATAACCACACTAATCCTTGCATCAGTTTAAAGAACCGGTTCTCCTGGTTAAAATGATGTGTAGAAGTCGTATTCGCTAGGTATCATAATCGCGCAAGTTTTTTGCTGTGTCAGCAAACATCAGTGTCTGAAAATTCCTCTCAGCTGGGAAATAGTTCATTGCAGTCAAGCATTTACAAAAATGGTTCTCCAAAGAACCATCCACAGACAGGTTCTTCAGGGAATGCACACACAGACACACACACACACACACACACTCCTGATCCTAAACACAAATGCATATATACAGTTAAACTGTTTCCACCAAAAGTAAAATTCCCACCCCAAATGCCACTGTAAACACCATACATTTATTATATACTGAACATTCTCTACTGTTACTGCTATTGATGGGTATTGTTACACAGTTATTTATTACTGTCTTTGCATTGTTTTGCAAACTTAATGACCCTGCTATAATACAGTATCTTCATCATTCTTGCACTCTGTCTCTCTTTGCACTCTGTGTAGTCCTGTCCTGCCTGCACTTATGTAGTCATGCTGTTTCTGTTTTTGTACTTTGTGTTGCTCCATGGTCCTGGAGCTGTTTAGTGTTTGTGTATGTGCCCAGATATACAAACATCTGTTGAAATGACATTGATTTCATATCAGATAAAAAGGCTGAAACAATGCTGATGTGCAATGTTGAGTTAGCGTTGATCTTGGAGGCTGAGAAGGCCATTTTTTAAACCTTAAAATATCAACCATTTACGACAAGAAATCAACATCGATTTGACAATTAGCTGGCAGTGGTGCCTAATCCATTGATTTAATGTTGAATTATTGTATGTTGAACCAATTAAGATCATTTGTGTGTGATTTAATGTTATATTCATTAGGGGCTGCTAGAGCTTGATAAAAATTAAACAAATGTTGAAATATAAAACATCGTTATACAAAATACATTTATGCATGTACGCATACATATGTATATAACACTGATACACACACACACACACACACACAAATGACAAATGACAAACAACTTGCAGTAATGAAAAGGGCTGCATTAAGGGCTGAGTGTGTGTATAATGTACTACAAACACATTAGAATAATAACTACACTGCTATGGCTATTTGTCCTATTCTAATTCCAGAAATATTTTTGCACTTTTATTTTCAAGACCACCCTGTCAGCAAAGGGCTGGCCTACATAAAAAACAAATCGAAAGAGTGGAAACTTTGGGTACTTCTGAAAAAAGCCTTGAACTTTCAGCAGCGCCGTCCTGGAGACCGCAGGACGGTTCCTGTGCTGTTCCTGTGTCAGTGGTTTGCATGTGTATTCAGGGGAGGTTCTCAGGGTCCCGGGACCTTAGTGGGGTTCTGCGCAGGACTCTCAGCTCGTGCATGGATGTGCGTCAGATTTCCTCCTGTTTTGCAGCTGACGTGTGTGGAGACGTGCCCGCCTGCAGAGGCAGGCCGGAGATAAGAAAGGCCTTCTTTATCTCATGGGAAACGCTCGCCTTAGGGAAGCCCCGCCCCCTTTTCTGGTTGACTAATGTGCAAAAAATGCAAACTGTTTTTAACAGAATTGCTAAAATAAGTTTGGAAAGTTTGGAAACCCTCTATATGTGAGTGTGTGTGTGTGTGTGTATGTGTGTGTGTGTGTGTGTGTGTGAATGTGTGTGTATGTATGAGTGTGTGTGTGTGTGTATGTGTATGTGTGTGTGTGTGTGTATGTGTGTGTATAAGTGTGTGTGTGTGAAATAGAGTCAAGTGTCTGTTCCTCTGGGGGTTTAGGGTGACGGCAGAAACCTCCTGTCCATAAATCAGATAGGCAGTGCTGCTCTTCCTCTGACGCTTCACGTGCGCGTGCAGACTCAGCCTCACGTCTTTAGTTTTAGTGAGGCTAACGTGGCTAGTAGCAATTAATGGAAGCTTATTAGCGTGCTAATTAGCCTTGCGCTACCTGCCAAATCATCACACACTCTCCTCAGAGCAGGTGTAGATAGACTGTGTGGTCACTGTTCTCTCTAAACATGCACTAAAACTACCTCACACACCGCCATGTGCAAAAATTAGAGCACCCCCGGTCAAATTACACAGTTTTAAGGGTTAATAAGTACAAGCGAACCCACTTTTTGCTCTTTCTAAAGCACTTAGTTCATGTTTGTATGCTAAATTGATCATTTTTTTAAAAGAACTTTGAGCCTGTGCAGAAGTTGTACTTTATGTGTTATTTTTATGACACATATGTAGTGTTGTGTCCCAGATTTCATTCCTGCACAAGCTTTTCCAGAGTTTGCTTATCCATTAGAATCAAACAGGCTGCCTTTAATGGGGCTGCCCTCTTTTCTTCATATTCTGCTTTGAATCTCCTTGGTGGTGCAAAAACACTATTTTCTGTCAGACTGTCTGATCTTTGTCATACTGAGGAGATTAAATGAAAGAAATGTGAACAAATGTTTTACT
>JBBPCZ010000148.1:21376741-21388647 GCA_037974445.1 Brycinus macrolepidotus | reverse complement strand
CTCTCTCCTTTTTGCTCTCTCTCTCTCTCTCTCTCTCCCTTTCTCTCTCTCTCTCTTGCTCCCTCTCTCTCTCTCTCTCTCTCTCTCTCTCTCTCTCAGTACTCAGATTTGGAGAAGGCCATTAACACCCTGGTCACAAACTTCCACGCCGCCTCTTCTGATAAAGGCCCCTCGCTCAAGGCGGACGAATTCAAGAACCTCCTTTCCTCCCAGCTGCCCACCCTCGTCAAGGTAAAGACGCCCGGACACTCAGCGCCGCTCCTGCTCTCAGGGTGTGGCCGTGGATCCCTGTTGGGAAACTCTAAACCACCTTTTTCTTTTTTCAGCTGTATTCCGAACCCTGCTGTGGCAACAGCGCGGCTGGGTTTTAGCGTAGCTCAGGCGTGTGTCAGAGCGCGAGGACGGGGCAGGGCAGGGCTCCGTCCGCTGGTGCAGAGTCAGGGTGACGACACCTCGAAGATCTCGCAGGTCATGTCACGGCAGGAGAGGTAGAGCTTAGGGCGGAATTTACTAAAGGAGAAAGGAGAAGAACTGCGACAGCACAGGCCTGCAACTGTACTGCAGTTTTAAAGGGCCCATATGCCATGTTTTAAGGTCCACTTATGACATTGTGTGACCAGTTCCCAGTTTATTTTCAATTTATTTTCATCCCTTAGTTAAATTAAAATAGACTGGTTTTGTTTCTAGGCTTTAAATGAATTCCATTTCCCAAAGAGGAAAGAAGAACAACTGTGACAACACAGGCCTGTAACTGTGTAGCAGTTTTAAAACGTTACATTACATTCGTTTGGCAGACGCTTTTATCCAAAGTGACTCACAATACAAAGAAACACTCAAGTTTCAGAACAGCGTGAGAACCAGAGGAGAGTTCTAAGTAAATCTTTATGTAGGGAGTAGTGCAAAAGGCCCTTATCCCGTGTTCTAAGGTCCACTTATGACATTTGTGTGACATTTTTCCAATCCCGCTTCATCCCTTAATGAAATTAAAACAGACTGGTTTTATTTCTGGATGTTAAAGACTGATACATGCAAATTAACTCTGTTTTGCAAATTAGAAAGAAGAAGAACTGTGACGGCAGTTTTAAAGGGCCCATATCCCACGTTTGTGTGACCAGTTTCCAGTTTATTTCCAATTTATTTTCATCCCTTAGTTAAATTAAAATAGACTGGTTTTGTTTCTAGGCTTTAAAGACTGATGAATGCAAATGAATTCCATTTCCCAAAAAGGAAAGAAGAAGAACTGTGACGGCACAGGCCTGCAACTGTACAGCAGTTTTAAAGGGCCCATATCCCATGTTTTAAGGTCCACTTATGACATTTATGTGACCTTTTTCCAATCTCTTAATTAAATTATATCAGACCTGGTTTATTTCTGGGCTCTTAAGACTAATATATGCAAATATACACCATTCTGATTGGCTGCTCTTTATTGCACCTCATTCAAAAAGCACTCCAGACTCTTTATAGTTTTAGTGTGGGGGGGCTAAAATGCTGTAGGAAACATGTGTAAGTGTATTGATTTTTCACTGTATGTTACATATATGGATCGTATGGAGTATTTTTTTGAAGAAGTGAAAAAATTGGATTTTTATTGATATGAGCCCATTTTAAGCTGAAGCTGTGCTGGATGTTAATTTGCATACTACACTAAGGGTCACAGAATGGGTTCTACACCATAGAAGAACCATTTTTGCTTCCCTAAAGAACATTTCAGTGAGTGGTTCATAATAGAACCATTCTTGTTAAGAAGTGTGAAGAACTGTCATAACTGTCATTTTGGAAGAACCTGTAAACTCGCAAAGAACTGCTACCCCGAAGGAAGGTTCTTTATACTGCTAAGAGGTTCTTCATATTCGCACATATTTACATAAATGGTTCTTCGATTGCATCATTAAGAATGAAAACATTTACATACGGCATGACCTTCTTCTGTTCTTTTGTCATATACAGATAACAGTGGAACATCATTATCAGTAATGAAATTCTTGGACTTGCACAGGGAGAAAAACACTTAACACAAGTAGAATAAAATAAAAGTAGTAAAATAGTAAAAGTATTCCTGTAGTAAAATAAATCGTAAAATAATAAGGTTTATAGTAAACAGCAAGACTGTGTTTAACATTTGCAAGTATTTAAAAAATGTCTGTAGTGCAAGTAGTTGTGTACACATACGTGTATAAATACAGTGACTAGTTTTGAAATGACTCTTCTCGCTTTCTTGGTTCGCACTGGATTTCACTTCAGAGCACTTAAGCTGCTGTGGGCCTAAAACTCCACATGATGGTGACAAAGCTCATATATGAAGCATACATCTACTCCATGCTTTGTTTGCCTTGTGTTCAAATCCCAGGTTGTGCCGTACTGACTTCTGCTGAGACGTGAGGGTACTTGCATATTGTTGCGGTCAGACAAAACCTTGGATCTCCAAAATGGGAACTTTAAAGCAGAAGGAAAAAACATTCTTAATTTGTAATGAAAGTTAATGTAAAATATTTTATTCTAAGTGATTTTGGACCATTTCTGTTGGTCCCATCATCATATCAGAATCAGAATCTGAAAACTTTACTGATCCTGGAGTAAACGTCTTATGTTACGACTGCACAGACACACAGAGACACAAAGACAAGAGCAACATATAAAATCTAAAGTCTAAATATATCCAACAAAAACTCTGTAAAAAAAAAAAAAACTCAATATAAAATACACTATGCTCTATACACAAATACTGGGTATAAATACTGTAGATAAGTAACTTACAGTTAAGTGAATTGCTAATAACACAAGTGGTGGTTAGGAGTATGTTATCGCACGTAATAGGAATTTTCAAATAATGTTAAAAAAAGCAAAAATTGAGATTTGTCTTAACTGAGACCATTTATAGTGCTGATTGGTGTTATTTTATTCACTGAGCAGGTTTGTGGTTACTCTAGTGCTTCATCTGGAGAAATGTAGGTCTAGAACAGGTGGAATAACGTCTGTATGACCTTCCAACTGACCATAACTGAAACTGACATCGTTCTTTTTGCCTCTGTTAGACCACAGGGTCGGACGCAGGTTTCGGGGAGGTGCTGAAGCAGATGGGGGTGAAGGATGGAGAGGGTATAACCTTCAAACACTTCTGGAGCCTGATCCAAAACCTGGCTACCAACCAGTACGGCCTGCTCAGCCACGAGAAGGTGTCCAAATGTAGCTGCATTCTACTGTGATCACCAGGTTCACCTGCAGACTCGGTCGAAATGGAGGGGCGCTGGTCAGCATTACACAACCGCCAAGATTTGGTCTTTCCATTGCTTTACATTTAACCAGTCACACTTTTCTCAAAACATTAACCCCGCTTTTCTATCAGTGATGGTGTTCTTGATAAAATATGTACCACAAAGTTCACTGCTATCTTGCAATATTGTGTAGAAATGAGCTGCCTTAGAATCAGTGCAAACCTCAATCATATCTAACATGGCAAAACATCTCACTCTAAAACTGCACCAGAAATGATCGTGAACTGGAGTATTGCAAAATGTTTTTTTCTTTTCCTACAACATCTATGCAGCGAAGTGCCTTGAGCCATATACTGCTCTTTAACAGTGGTCAGAATGTTTTTTTTTTTACCTGTGACATCACTAGTATTGTGTCATATCGTGTTTAGTGTGTTTGTGTTTAATAACAAGTCTGTTACTTCTTGGCTTTCTGTTTAAAAGTGTATCAGTTCCCTCTAAATCTCTTAAGAGAATAACACTTCGTCAGAAATATCGTCTTGACATTGTTTTGTTTCCATATTTATATTTTGTAATTCTCCTCTTTTTTGGGCCGCAAATGCATCAACATACAGCAGTGTCTGATAAAATAAAACCAGAAATCCAGTTTGTCTGTGCTGTCGTCATTGTGGTCGCGTTAGTCACAGGGCGCTGGGCATTGTCAGATTGACAGAACTCTAGTCCAATGGCATTAGACCCTTATTTGAGGGCCTTGTATAGGCTGGCAACTGTTTTTGATGTGTAGGCAACCCACCCTAAGCCCCCTATATGTGGTAGTGCTGACTGCCAGCAGTGGGGTCTTAACATGGGGGCCTGTGCTAGTTTTCAGCAATGGTGCTTTAACACATGGGGGCCTGTATTGGTTACCAGCAATGGGGTCTTTACATGGGGGCTTGCACATGCCCTCCAAGACTTCTTCTTTAGGATTATGACAGTCTGTTATTTTGTCTTAAAACTCACCCTCAAATGTTGAGACATTTTGAGAATAAGGAGATCACGCCCAAGCAATTAAACTAAAAGTGAAATTTACCCATAATGCATGCTGTCTCATACACCCAGTTCATAAGGTCACAGTTTTAAAATCTACAATAAAATGTTCAGGGATTTGCTCATCTATGATGTACCATAATCAGACCAGATTTCTGGGACATTTGGAGGCTAAGGAGGTGATGGTAGGGAATTAGTGGTGTTTGCTCGCAGTCTGTAACCTCACATACAAAGTTCAGGTGTAATGATGTGAGGGTTGAGGCAAGCAGGATGTAATCGTAGGATCCAAAAAGTTTAATGATAAAGAACAAGTAACAAGAACACAAACAAACACGAGGGGTCTGGGGTGTACAAAAACATGAGAAAATACAAAAACACGAGATGGTCCAAGAGACAACAAGAACCGGAGCACAGTAGAAACAAAAGGGAAAATAAACAGGTTTAACAGAATACACAAGAAAAACAACACAACTAGAAATTACAATTATAGCGTTCCAAAAGCAAGTTTACAAAGAGCTGAGTGACAAGAGGCACATAAACAAGGGCACATGGAGAATGTAAACAACAACATAAACAAGAAAACGGAGAAGGCAGAACATAACAAAAAGCCAAAAAACAGAGAAAGGACAGGGACAAGGTCATAACTGATAAAAAGTACAGTTAAACTTCAGGAATCTGATGTTTTGATGTCTTGAATCTGATGGTCAGATTTTTCAGACATTTGCTGGGTCACAATCACGTAATTTCCCAGTAAATTCTCTTCTTCCACAGTTCGATAGTCTTTGAAAGTGACTGACACATTTTTGAGACATTTTGAAAATAAAGTCATGTCAGATAAACAAAAAGCATCAATATCCCAAATTTTGTGTTAATTCTTTAGACATTTTACAATCAAGACTCAGGGCCAGAACAGATAAGACAAAAATGCAGAAACTCACTGTGTACTTGGTCATGTCATGCTTGAAAGCCAATAATTTAAAAGAAGGTATTATTCTGAAATTGATCATGATTCAGCATTTTGAGACTTGATGATTGGAAGAAGGGTGATAAATCTGGGGCATCAGAAACTCCATGATTGACACTTGAGAACCCTAAAAACCTTTGAGTTTTTTTTTTGTTGTTGTTTTGTTATGTATTTTTTTTAAACATTTGTTTTAATTATGATTTTTCAGTTTTGTTACCACTAACCACAACAACTGTTGTTTCAAACTAAGAAGATCGTGGAGAGATTGCTCCTCCAACTTTTCAGACCCCAGTTTAGATATGCACTGGACCCCCTAGCATTTTGCCTACCAGGAGAAGGCGGGTGTAGAAGATAAGTGTACCTCCTCCACTGGTGGTTGTTCTTCCTCCACTGGGCCTACTCTGACCTGGACAAGGCTAGTGGTGCTGTAAGAATAATGTTTTTCTCCAGTGCTTTCAGTACCATAAAGCCCTTCTTACTGAGAGATAAACTTCTAAGGATGAAAGTAGAACCAACCATACCTCGTGTACCTTGGATTGCAGATTACCCCACTGTCCGCAGTATGTCAAACTATACTGTTACACTGCTGTATTGTCTATGTATTGTATTGTCTCAGATTTACATCCTGTTCACACTTTACCGTTACACTGCTGTATTGTCTAATTATTGTATTGTTTCTGTCATCCCTTGCACTTTGTTCAATGCTGCTAACTGCCTCCTGTACAATAATCATACTTATGGTGCCACACTAGTCACTCTGGTAGGTTTACATCCCGTCCACACTGTACTGTTACATTGTGGGTTGTCTATTTATTGTTTTGTTTCTGTCGTAACTTGCACTTTGTTGAATGTTGCTATATGTTGCAACGAGGCCCATGGAGAAATGCCACATCTCATATGTTGTCAGCTGCTGATGACAATAAAGTAACTTTGAACCTTGAACCTTGAGGGACTGTACATTGGAGACTGTAGTCAGCAGCTCAAGAGGACAACAAGCAACTGCACCATGTCCTCCTCACCTTATACACATCAGATTTTATCAGATGGGTTCGAATACTACCTTCAGCATACCACCACTGGGTTCCTGAGCAAGACCTTTAACCCCAAACTGCTCCAGGGAGACTGTCCCCTGTAGTTAGGGAATGGAAGTTGCTTTGGATAAATGCGTCTGCTAAATGCCGTAAATGTAAATGTAAATGTAAGTGTAAATGTAAGTACAGCTTAAAAACGTGACACATGCAGACAATGCTGCCATTGCTGGCGGACAGGAGGTTGAGGGGGGAGGATTAGGACCCGGTGGAAGACTGTAGCATGGTGCCGGTCAAACCACCTGCAGCTGAAAACATCCAACCCCACGGAGATGGTGATGGACTATCATAGGCCTGGGCCTCTCCCGCTACCAGTCTCCATTGAGGGAGCTGATGTGGAGGTGGACAGGTACAATAAGCACCTTGGGCTCCAGTTGTATGACAAACTCGGCTGGTCAGAGAACACAAGTATTCTTTTCAGGAAGAGGCAGAGCCGGCTCTGTTTCCTGAGGAGGCTAAGGTCCTTCAACATCTGTAGGAAACTCCTGCAGATGTTTTTTTCCAGTCCGTGGTTGCCGGTGTTCAGGACTTAAGTTAGATGGTCTTTGTTCTGCTTGAATGATTCATACGTAGGTCACTGTGTGTCTTAACAAAAAAAAAAAAAAACATACCTCTGAAACTGGTCAGGTTCAGGGACTGGAAGTCTTTCAGGAAGCCTGGAGAACTGTTCCTCAAGACCACATTAAAAACACAAGAAAGTCTGGATCTTTGGAAGCAGAATATAAAGAAATGAGGGAAGGCTCAAGAGTTTTGTACAGTACTGTATGGGGGTGGGACGAGATCTCGCGATATTAAAATGTGACGATATTTCTCGTTAAACGAAAAGCAGTCTCAAAAAGCAGCATCCAGCAGCAGTCAGCATGACATCTGGTGGGGGTGTGGGGGTCCAGAACGGGGTGGGGGGGCGGGTGGGGGGGGTGTGTGTGATAACTGTAGCAAAGTCTTTTACTGGGGGGTGGGGTTGGGGGCATCTTGCATGTTTCCCTTGACATCTCGCGGGGTGTGCGCTGCACTCTGCATCTCCAAGAAGACACTCCCAGCACTTAAAAGTCATTTGTGTGGCAATATTTTCACCTAGCAGGTAGCCAAAGAGTGACAGGCAGATCACCAACAATTTGGAAGCACCGTCAGAAAATAGTGCCATACACAGCGGCTAACATGAGCAGCGTGCAAAGACACCTACAGAATCTCCACAGAACCACCACAGAACCTTTACAGTCTCCACTTCCCAAAGCATACTTGTCCATCTCTGTGGGCTTTGTCCCAAGTGAGCGTGTCTTTTCAACTGCAGGAAACCCAGAGGTTTCAACTGCTCTCAGAAAACGTAGATATGCTTTTTTTTTTTCAGAAATACGACCATATCTTAGTCTAGGCTGTGTGGTTGTAACCATCTCAGGTTCAGAGTGCTGTATCATGCTTTAAGAAAAATCTGGTCACTCTGTACTTTGAGCACTGATAGTGCACTACTTTGATTTATGGTTTGCACTTACTTTCACTTAAAATAGATTAAGAAAAGTTTTATTTATTTTTGTGAACAAATTTGTCACACACAGCTTCAGCAAGGTAGGGGTTAATACATGAAACTATTGAGAAATCATACAAGAGAAGCCAGTCATTTGAGCCACACACAGACTCACCAGCTTAAAGTGCTCCATTGAATGCCACAGAAAATCCTTCCTTCCCACCGCCATCAGACTCTATAACTCCTCCCTCAGTCACACACACACCCATCAGACTCTACAACTCCTCCCTCAGTCACAGACCCACCCATCAGACTCTATAACTCCTCCCTCAGTCACACACACACCCATCAGACTCTACAACTCCTCCCTCAGTCACAGACCCACCCATCAGACTCTATAACTCCTCCCTCAGTCACACACCCACACAGTAATCAGTGCAATAGCCTGCTGCTTCTTGCTGTATATTTATTACAGGTTAAAATACTGTAGGAAGACTGTGTGTGAAAGACTATGTGCATTATTTTTGCTTTGATGTGCAAAAGTCTACTATGTGCAATACTGTGCAATGTTCTTACCAGGTGCTAAAACATTATTATGTTCAATATCATATGTTGTTCTCTAAATGGGTGCTAAATCACTTAATTACTTGCAATATCTTACGTGCAATAGTCTTCATGTGCAATATTACTACTTGGTCAATATTACTTTTAATTACTTAATATTACTTAATAGTACTTAATTACTACTGATTTTCTAAAAGTGCAATATCTTCTTCCAAACTACCACTTGTGTCAATAGTTTTTCATTCAGCTGCGTGACTTTTTATTTAGATTTTATTTAGACTTATTTTATTTTACATTGTTCTTGTCTCTGTGTCTTTGTGTGTTGTGGCAGTCCTCACATAAGCAATTTCCTCCGGGATCAATAAAATTTTCTGATTCTGATTCTGATTCTGAAAACTTACAGTGTGTGCATATTGTTCTGTCCAGTTGCTACCGCATATGATCATTCAAGCTTAATATTTAATAATTAACAGTAAAACTGCAGTGATCAGGTACATCATTTCAAAATGCACCTGCATTGTTTTATGTTTTTGACTTTTAGTCAAATGAAAGTTTTTTTCCAGTCATCTATTTCATCTTTAAAGTTTTCTGAAAAATCTTGTTAAAATCTCGTCTCGTCTCGTTCTCGTGAACCCAATATTGTGTATCTTCTCGTGAGCTGAGCTGAGAATCTCATCGCACCCCTAGTACTGTATATATGTATGTTACATGAGTCTGGTGGTTACAGAACAGTGTTCCTTGTTGTTATGCATTCCTTTAGATTGGGGGTACACTTAATTAGCTGAATTAGTTGAAAAGGAAATAAAAGACAATTTACTGAGGTTTGTCTTTCTGAATGCTTTAATTAAATCAAAGTACAACACAAGAAATTTCAGCAAAGCAGAGCATACCTATGCTATTATGAAAAGAAATTGCAAATAATTTTTTGTCTTGTGTGTTAAACACATCATATGAGCTAAGCTAAGCTAAGCTAAGCTAACAATTGCTCACTAGTTTATCTTTATCTGTTTATCTGCCATAATGACCTTCATAGTAAATCTTGTTAGAGAGATTTTTGGCCGTCTGGAACCTCCTCATGTTTTTAACCAGAATGCCATTTCTGGAGTCAAATATTTTGGTCAGGCTCTTGTCCATTGCCGAAGGACTATAATCTGTGCACTGTGGGCCCTGAAGACTAGGAGCACAGTCAACAGCATAGGAAAAATAGAAGGTGCCGTATTCAAACACACACATGTCATCCACTTTTCCACTTCTCAGGTCAAAAGAGCATTCTCCAAGAAGTTCATAGTTCCAGGATGGGTCTTCATCATATACTTGAAAAGTGAGCTTTTTACTTGCTGAGATTTTTATGGGACCAAAATCAAATGTTTCCATCCAGTGAGGATCGTCGTCATTATCAATCGTTACAGTGCGTCTGATTATCTCGCCATAGTTCACAATTACATAACCATCTGTTTTGGTGGACACATCTCCATATAAACCTTTGGCATGGAGATTGAAAACCTTCAGTCTGGCGAGACCTCTTTCAGCAGGGCAGCAGTTGGACAGAATGTCTTGATTTGCTTGACAAACACAGGCACAGGGGTCCCTGGCGCTCTTCTGATGCCCTATTTTGCAAGACTTGGAGCAAACTTTTTTTAAGGCGCTGTCACTGATATACATTTCTATAGCCTTCTTGAGACTCTTGGTGCGGTTGTTGTCTTTTAACAGTAAGTGCAGGGGCTTAAGAGAGTACTGTACTACATCTGGGATGGTCTTCAAGGAGTCCAGCCACTCGTTTAGTGCATTTGGATTGGAACTAGCAGAGAAAAGGAGATCCCCATTGTTGATGTTCCCCCCCATAATCTCTGCCTCTCTTTCATTAAACGCTGAGCTGAAGCTTTCAGTCATGTCCATCTTCTTCTTTAATTCATGACAGTGTTTCATCTCTACAGCCAGATCGACCTTCTTATATGATGCTGATGCCTCCACTTCCAAACAGTCTTTAACTGCTGTGGCTGTGAGCCCATTTAGTGCTGCCTTGCAGTCTCTGATGGCTGTTACTGCTTTCATCATGCCTCCTAAATCCACTCCTGTGGTATAGTGAGTACCAAACCTGTCGATAATGCTCTGATAAGTGTGTGGATCATACTGTTCAGGAAGAGACTGCACAGCCTGTAGAAACTCATGGTGCAGTGGGGGCAAATCTGCTATTTTGTAGCTGTGGAGGAATTTTTAAGGCATTAGTATGAAAGTCTGTCTAATTTTGAAAAGTTATATAATATTGGAATTACATTTAAAGGGCTCATATCCTGTAATTTTACTGTTTTGACACATAAACTGGTATTTGTGTCAGTTTATGTGCCAAAAATAGAGGTAGTTAATTTTTATAGAACATATTTAGCTAAAAAAAAAAGGTCTCACCTATAATAACTGCATTTGACTTTATGCGTGGTGAAACTGAATTTGTCCTCCTTGGACTTCCTCATGCTGAACTCTGCTTCACGGGAATGAGTGCCTCCAAATGATATTCCAGCAACAGATGGCAAGTTCAGTCCTATTTTCCAGTTGTTCGAGACTGATGCGGTGGAATCGTTCACAAGAGCTTCACTCGACTCATAAAGCTGGCTGTCAACCTTCATCGAACACTTCGAGAGTGTTCTCCAGAACACCACGGCAGCAGGTATCTTCTGTTTCGCGTTGCTCACGTACGAGTTGCTAGACATTTGGCAGCTGCCATTCCCTATGTCCCACTTTTCCATGTCAATGACATAAGACCCTTTTCGCTGCATATTCACAATGTCAAAGCCCTCTCCACCAAGGTTGTACCCGGGAACGAAATCAGCATTCTTGCACTCTGAAGGATCGCCCGGTTCCAGCTGTTCTTCGGCAATGACGATGAAAAGCAGAGAGTAGCAAACCCAGCAGCTGACAAGGCAGTGCCACACCCACCCCATTCTCTGAAATAACACCAACATTTATAAAATAAAAAACAAAACACATGTGGTAACTTGTATTGATACAATAATAATTATACTGTTTTATTAAAGCATCTGTTTCCTTAAATAAGAATATGTGATGCTCATGTCTTACCCAGTAACCATGAAAATATTACTAGAATTCAACAATGACAAATTTGATGAGTGCAGGTACTCACAACTTTTCACTTACTTGTATCTTAATCGGTATCTCAGATGTGAGTGCTGCCAGAGCAAACGGCTCTCCTTAAATACCAGTGGAAGAGGGAGGGGCAGCGTATGCAGAGAACTTTGATTTTGAAAATGCAACAAATGCTGTAACACTAAGGTGCAATTGTGCAATATAACACAATGATACTGCAAATTCAAAAATGTGACTTTGCGAGATCTGACCATAAACAGTTTGTTGAATAATTAATTAAATGCTAATTAACTGTAATATTTCAGTTACATGTAGGATGGAAGTGTCTTTATGCAATGCATTAATACATACATACTGGGCAAAAGTCTTGAGCCACCCCTTATTTCCTCATATTTTGCTTCCAAAGAGCCAGAATTTCTTGTATTTTTAATGTGGTCTTGAGGAACAGTTCTCCAGGCTTCCTGAAGGACTTTCAAAGCCTCTCATTTCCA
>JBBPCZ010000148.1:21365026-21376641 GCA_037974445.1 Brycinus macrolepidotus | reverse complement strand
TTAAATTGTAAATGCAGGGCTTTATGGAACAGGTTGTATGAAATGGGCCTTTATGTGTAGAATAAATCCTTTAAATTCTTTATTCTTTATTAAACTCTTTATTCCTCTTGTTGGACTGAGCATGTTTATGACAAAAGAATTTCCCTCGGGATAAATAAAGTTCTTTTTTATCTTATCTTATCTTATCTTAAATTTGTCAATAACGTATAATAATAACATGGGTTTACAATCTTTACATGTCATTGGTTGAATAACCATCCACAAATGAGGACAAATACATGTCAGTTTACATTTCATAGATCTTTGGCAAGGATTGGCCAAGTAAACTAAGTCCCTCCCTCTTTCAGTAGTATATAACATGAAACATTTGGTTTGGTCTGACTCACATCTACATAGACAAGATACAAGACATAAGTAAGCTGTGATGAGTAAATAATGACATTTAATATAGTAACATATTATATCCCTTACAGTTATGTATTTTGGAAGCTGTAATTGGATCATATAGAGATTAAGGATCATAAGGTTCTTGCTCTATTGATTGCACTATTTAAGAAGTGATTTATCTGTTATTTCAGATGATGGGGTGGATGTGTCGTTGTCTTGTCAGCTGTTGGGTGTGGTGTTCTCTTCTCTCCATGGTCGATGCAGGAGAACAGCTTCAACTGGGTGGGCCAGAAGATTGCAACAATGCTGACTTCATTCCTGGGCACAACCTTGGTGGAGAGGGCGTTGACATTGTGAAGATGGAGCGAAAAGGGTCTTATGTCATCGACATAGAAAAGTGGGACATAGGGAATGGCAGTTGCCGAATGTCTCGCAACTCATACATGAAGAATGCAAAACAGAAGATGCCTGCTGCTGTGGTGTTCTGGAGAACAATCCCTGAGTGTTCCATGAAGGTGTCCAGCAAGATTTATGAGTCGAGTGAAGCTCTTGTGAATGATTCTACCTCGTCGGTCTCAAATAACTGGAAAGTTGGACTGAATGTGATGATGAAGGGTTCGGTTTCAGTAGGAGGCACTCATTCCCGTGAAGCACAGTTTAGCATGAAGAAGTCAAAGGAGGATAAATTTAGTTTCACCAAGCATGTTGTCAAATGCAGCTTTTACAGGTAAGGTATACTTTACTGTGAAAATATTTTAAATGGTATGATAAATACAGTGAGGGGAAAAAAAAGGATATATTCATAAGCATAAACAAACAAAGGAACATGTATTAAGACACTATTAAAACAGACATTTAAGGAAAACAAATAATAAATGTACATATTCTGCAAAAATAAAAATGTTCGCATGCAAATAGCACCTGGTGTTAATAAAACAAGTGTTTTTATTGGTTGGGAGGAAAGGTTCTCCATATTCAACAATATTCAAAAGAAGTCTCAAAAGACTTTGAAGTGCACTGGACATAGGGTTGGGCGGTATAGGAAAAACTAGGTATACTGCAGGATTTAAAAAATTATGTCAAATATCTGTTCTTTATATTCCATTCTATACTGTAGCCTGACTCAGCCATGGCTAAGAGTCACACACACCACAGAACATTTGATTTTGGCTCGACGCTGTGCTCTTAGATATGATATTATATCCTCTGAGTGTCCTTTTAGTTAGCTAGAACTGAGCCTGTACTGTGGTTTGCAAGACTTTTGGACTGTTAACTATGCTACTGTTCATTTAGCTAAGACACTACAACGCCATACACCACAGATTGATTTCAGCTTTCCGTCACTCCAGCACTTTTCACTTGACTGTGCTCTCTCAGATATGAGCTTTTATTGTTTACATTTGTTCCAGAGTTAGTACCAGTTAGTTGGATTCAGACCTGTATTGTGGTGTATGGCACAGTTTTCAGTCTTCAATCTAACAGTCCCATTGTTAGGATAGCAAGTTCCAAACCCTAAGGAACATGATCAATTTTCCCTTTCTGGCCCTACAATGCCGCTCAATTTCATTTCACTGTGAAAACTGTGCCATAAGTAAAGAGTCTAAACATTTGTTTCCACTCTTTGTAAATAAATGTTGAACATGCTATGAACTGTTTATAATCATAATCATATATGTTAATGCCTTACATATTACTTTGCAGGTACAAAATAGTATCTTCGCCCCCACTGCATCACGAGTTTCTTCAGGCTCTGCAGTCTCTTCCTCGACAGTATGACCCTGATTCTTATCAGAGCATAATTGACACCTTTGGTACACATTATACCACAGGAGTGAAGTTAGGTGGGAAGATGAAAGCAGTAACAGCCATCAGAACCTGCAAGGCAGGACTGGACGGCCTTACAGAAACAGCAGTTAAAGACTGTTTGGACGTGGAGGCATCAGGCTCACTCAAAGGTGCCACTTTGACAGCAGAGATGCGACACTGTCAAGCTCTAAAAAAGAGGATGAATACAAATGAAAAATTCAGCTCAATGTTTAGTGAACGACAGACAGAGATCGTAGGAGGGAACATCAACGGTGAAGATCTCCTTTTCTCCAGAGCCTCACATCCAAATGCCCTAAAAGAGTGGCTGGACTCCTTGAAGACCATCCCAGATGTAGTGACATACTCTCTAAAGCCCCTACACTTAGTGCTGAATAAAAATCACACGGTCAGACAGGGATTAAAGAAGGCAATAGAATCCTATATTCGTGACACTGCCTTAAAAAAAGTTTGCTCCAGGTCCTGTAAGTTGGGGCGTCGGGAAAGTCCAAGGGATCGCTGTGCCTGTGTTTGTAAAAATTATCTGAATATACAGTCCAATTGCTGCCCTGCTGAAAGAGGTATTGCCACACTAAAGGTTTTCAACCTCCGTGCCAAAGGTTTACGTGGAGACATATTTTCGAAAACAGATGGTTATGTAGAAATCACATATGGTCACCAGTTCAGACGCACTGAGGTTATTTACAATAATGACAATCCCCGCTGGAGAAACCCATCAGAGTTTGGTCCTGTTAAGTTATCCATGGGCAGAAGACTCACTTTCAAAGTGTTTGATGAAGATATTTTCTGGATTAGAGATTTTCTTGGAGAGTGCTCTTTTGATCTAAGAAGTGGAAAAGTGACCGATACTTGTTTCTTCAAACGTGGCACTTTCATTTTTTCCTATACTGTAAAATGTGCTCCGAGTCTGCAAGGACAGAAGTGTGATAATCATAAACCTTCTAAAATGCAATCCTCTCTGGCCAAAATATTCTCCTCCCGAAGTGGCATACTGGCTAAAGATATGTGGAAGCTCCAGGCAGCCCAGAATGTCTCCAGTAACCTTTACATCGAGGGCCATTATTAGGAACATTATGTTCAGCAGTTATGATATGAAACAGCTTAGCTCATATGGCTTTTTTCATGCATTAGAAAGCTTATGTTTTAGAGCAAAACAAATGAATATCACTTGGTTTGATATTTTAGCCATTGCTTGCTGAATTTTTGATTGCCTTGCGAGTGTTTCTTTGGTTTGAATTAAAGCATTCACAAAGACAGACCTGAGTGACTTTTATTTCATCAAAGAATGTTTTAAGAATTTAATCATATCTGTAATTTTAATAATTGAAAAAAAATTAATATCCATCAAATTATTTGTCTTTTACTTTTGGCACTGTGTTAGCATACAATACGGCAATAAGTGCTCAGTGACAGCACACAGTTGGCTGAGACAGCAAAACACATTGACAGTTGGTTTACTAACAATGTTAGTGTGTCAGTTATTGGCATATTTTACACTGAAAAACTGAAGAAAAGGAACACTGACCCATGTACAAATGTAAAATGCAAACCACAACACTGTAGTTCTCACATTCCAGGCTTCAAGAGGCTCAGCTCCTCACTACCTGTGCACCTTGGTTCAGAACTTCACACATGCATGTTATCTTAGATCCTCTAAAGACTTATGGACTTCTGTCCCTCCTTAAAAAACCTAAACATTATGGCGAGGCTCAATCTTAGCCCTTCATTGGCAGAATGAACATACCCCCATTCTGCACAATCTTCTGCTGCGGTCTGAAGACCCACCTCTTTTGGAAACACATAGGTTAACAGCTTTCTGCATTCTTTCACACTCATCGTGTGAATTTTCTGCGTTCTTTTCCACTTGCACTTGCACTTTGCCCAGTTAACAAAAAAACCCTGCACATTGTATTTGTTTATTGAATCAGACCAAACTAGCGTAAGTTCATTGTCTCTTAGGATACTTATTCTTGCAGTATTACTTTTGTATCATTTTGGCTTCCATCGTACGAACTGTTTACTTGGGATCAGACCATTTGCTGAATAACTAAATGAAAATGTAAATTCCTCACATGCAAAACTGCTGCATTGTTTTGAGAGTTTGCCTGATTCAAAACAGTCACAAATTTTTAAGCTAAGCCAGTCCATGTTTACAGGTGGGTTTTAACAGGTTGATGGGCCAGAGGACTGATATAATAATGTAATTTCCAATCAAGAACAATTTGGTACATTTTGTCACCCTTTCATAACTACTGCTCAATGCGATTGCCTAATTCGCCGATCTGGATAGTCAAAATGGACCTTAAGCCTAGTCCGGGAGTGTATTTTACTTTCAGTGAAAAATCTCCATACAGAATGTTGTGTATTCAGGGACCAGGCTTAATCCCTTTCCAGGAAACCAACCCTAATGATCAGACTGTGCTCCACACTTCAATAACTAGCCAATGAACTTACATATTCTAAGATGTGGCTGTAGGAGCGGTGCTATCTCAACAGTTTTGCACTGTTCCACCCCATAAGCCCTCAGGCAGTGGAACTGCTATAAATAATTCCAAGTAGTATCGGTAGTGACGGTCATGACGGTGTAGTCAAGCCAGTTGTGAGCTTGTATTCTCCTATACTTTATTCCAGTACTTTCCTTTTGGTGATCGTACATTTATGCAAATAAAAGTTCATCTGTAGGCCTATTTCTTTCAGATGCTTCTGTTTGACTGCAGTAATGGCTTCTCTAGAGCACATCACACCTTAGAGACACAATAACACACACAAGCCACAAATAAATCGGAAACCCGTTGACTAAAACCATAGTGTCAAAAGGCTGCATGAAGATCAGACATTGTGTGAACAGGGTGTGAATCAGCATAATGCGACCTCAGATTATAAACATTCTAGAGCTTACTTTAGTTTTCCACACTGAAAGGTATCTCATTATTGTCCTTTACTTAGAATGTAACAAATAAAAAAATCATTTATATCATTAATACAGAGTGGTGTGTGAAATGCTGGAACAAGAAAATCAAGCCATCCACACACATCCTGGCCTTTGACTTAATACAACAGAAAAGCCCTTTGCAGCACTTAATTGCAATGTAAAGTAAAAGCTGTGGAAAAAATATTAATTGTGAAAAAGCACATAGCTGTCAGACTTTCAGGACAAAGTAAACATCCACATGTACCCAGATTTCTGATACTTTGAGATTTATTTGGTTCACTGATAATTGTCTCAGGTGCTCACAGTTTTTACTAAACACTACATGTTTTTTATCCATTTTCCCCCAATTTTATTAGTGGTCAACCAAAACTCTTTACATCCCTGAATGCTCCCTAACAACAATACCAGAATTACTATTGAACATAAAGCAGGATGACATAGTAATTAGCCCCTATAGCACTTAAATAGAACCTTCTCAATGCTTCATAGTACAGTATTTTAAATACAGCACTGATGCTGCTTTAATTTGCACGTTCTCCCAGGGTCTGTGTGGGTTTCCACCAGGCTATCTGTTTTTTTCCCATAGCCCAAAGACAAGTTGGTCAGGTGATCTAAATTGCCAACAAAATGGTAAAATGCCAACAAAGATGGTAAAATGGCCTTAGGTGTGATTGCCCCTAGGCTCAAGGATGTCCCATGACTCTAACTAGGAAAAGCAGCTAGGATAATGAAATGAAAATGAAAGAATTAAGTTGCTTTTTCCTCTGTTCTAATTCAGAAATGCTTAATATTACAATACTTATTGTGTATAATCTATAATTCTCTTTAAGTAAAATGATGATTACTATCAAGGTTCAAGGTTCAAGGTTACTTTGTCATCAGCGGCTGTGTACACTGTGAGGCCAGGGGGTGGAGCCCCCTCACAGGCCCTCAGGACTGAGCACGGGGCTCCTCCCTTTACAAGAGCCAGGTGAGCTGAGTTAGGGGAGGAAACAGGACTCTTTAAAACTCGGGCTCTCGGACAGAGAAGAGGAGGGCGGGAGGAAGGAGAAAGACTGGAGAGAGCACTCCAGAACAGGAGAGACAGAGAGAGAGGAAGAGGGGAGAGCCCGGGTTAAGATTTCAGCTCTAAGTGGTGGTGGTTATCTTGTGTGCCTTGTGTAACTGATAATGCCTTTTGTTTAATAAAGTCTCCACTGTGAACTCGCTCCGGTGTCTCTGTGTGTGTTTCTGGGTGTACGTTTAGGCCTCCCAACCTGTGGGTGGTGGCCATTCCCCGGACCGCACGTCACAGTGGTGGAGAATGCAGGCAGCGCACCCTAGTGGGTGGCGGTCTGTCTGGCTGGGGGCCTGGCGGCATCTTGAGACACACTATAGCGGCGGCGTGAATGTGCTTGCTTGAGGCTGCCATGAACTACTTGGCCCAGCACCACAAAACGTACATAGTGAGATGAGACATCATTTCTCCATGGGCCATGGTGCAACATATAGCAACGTTCAACATTCAACAGAGAGCAAGTTACAACAGAAACAATACAATAAATAGATAATACGGCAGTGTAACAGTATAGTGTGAACTGGATGTAAACCTTCCAGAATGACTAATATTGCACCATATGTATGATATTGCACAAGAGATAGTTAGAAGCATTAAACTACAATGAGTGAGTATAAACTATAAGCTTTTCGCATAATAGTACATAAGTGTGCCAATTGTGGCAGTAATCAGAAGGTAAAGTGCAGCAGTTCTACTCTGAGGCCCTCACAAATGTCTGAGCTTCTCACCCTATCTCTAAGGGAGAGCCCAGCCACCCTGCAGAGAAAGCTCATTTCGGCCACATGCAACTGCAATCTCATTCGTCTGGACACTACCCACAGTTCATGACCATAAGTCAGGATGGGAACGTAGATGGACCAGTAAATTGAGAGTGTTGCTTTTTGGCTCAGCTCCCTATTCACCACAACAGATCAGTTAAGTGTCTGCAACTGATAGCCTAGTGGTTAGGGTGTCTGCCCTGTGATCAGGAAGTCGTGGGTTCGATTCCCAAGACTGCTAGTGGCACCTCTGAGGTACCCTTGAGCAAGGCACCGTCCCTGGGTGCCATGTTCCTGGCTGCCCGATGCTTCACTTGGTGAATGGGTTAAATGCAGAGGAAGAATTTTGTGCTGTTCACACTGTGTGTTGTGGTGTGTTCATGTATGACCGAATGATCACTATCACTTTTAACACTGCAGAAGCCCCCCAATCCATCTGTCCAACTCCTGATCCCCTCCACCCTCACTCATGAACAAGACCCCGAAATACTTGAACTCCTCCACTTGGGGCAGCAACTCCCCTCTGACCTGAAGTGAGCAATCCACCCATTTGTGGCAGAGAATCATGGCCTCTCAGTCGCTTCACACTCGGCTGCAAACCGTCTCAATACATAATGGAGATCACCAAATGATGAAGCCAAAAGGACCACATCCTCTGCAAAAAGCATCGACATGATCCTGAGGCCACCAAACTGGACACCTTCCGCACCAGACCCTTACAGCTCCTCCTGCAGGTGGTGGGCCCACATGAGGGTGGTTCCATGTTGCTCTTTCAGGCTAGCTCCTATAATCACTGAGGTATGCAAACTCCTCCACAACGTTGAGGTGGCGATTCAGTGTGTATATATGTACACTTTGGTGTATCTTCAGGTGCCTAGTGGCAGCAGACACAAAATAAATACACAGAATTAATGAACCAGAAAAATTAAACATGTTGCACACAGTAATATTGTACCAGAAATATTGCACATGTCTTGTACATACTGCACTTATCAGTCTTTGGTGTGTGGATGTGTGTGTTTGCTTGTGTCTGTCTGTGTGTTTCTGTGTATGTGGTCAACTGTGAGATGTTGTAGAGTCTGACAGCAGCTGGAAGGAAAGACCTGTGGTATCCCTCCTTCACACACTGTGGGTGCAGCAGCCTGTCACTGAAGGAGCTGCTCAGTGCTGTCACAATGTCCTGTATGGGGTGAGAGATGTTGTCCAACAGGGATGACAGCTTAGCCACCATTCCCCTGTCACTCACTGCATTACACTGGGTCCAGGGGGCATCCTAGAACAGAGCTGGCCCTCCAGATCGGTCTGTTCAGTTTTTTCCTGTCCCCAGCTGAGATGCTGCTGCCCCGGCAGACCACACCATAAAAGATGGCTGGTGCCACTACAGAGTTATGAAAGGTCTTCAGGAGCACCCCCTGCACTCCAAAAGACCTGCTCTATCCTTTTTTTGTAGAAAGAATTTGTGTTGTGAGTCCAGTCCAGTTTACTGCTCAGGTGAACACCAAGGTAGCTTTTGACAATCTTAATGTCCATACCCTGGATGTTCAGTGGTTGAGGTGGAGGATGTTTGTGTCTGTGAAAATCTACCATCAGCTCCTTGTTTTTTCCAGTGTTGATCTGGAGGTAGTTCTGCTGGCACCAGCCCACAAAGTCCTGAGTCAGTTCTCTATAATCCCTGTAGTCCCCCCTTATGAGGCCAACTATTGCAGAGTCATCAGCAAAATTTTGTAAGAAGCAGTTGGTGGAGTTGTAAGAGAAGTCTGCAGTGTATGTGGTAAAGAGAAACAGAGACAGAACCATTCCCTGTGGGGCCCCTGTACTCCAAACGACCCTGTCTGACACACAGCCCTGGGTTCTCATACACTGTGGTCGGTTAGTGAGTGTGTACTCCAGCTTGTCCCCCAGGATTGTGGGTAGGATGGTGTTGGATTCTCACAGTGCTCCCAGCATTCTCCAGGTGAGAGAGGGAATAATGTAGGAGGTGGATGACGGAATCATCTACACCAATGCCAAGCTGACAGGCAAACTGAAGTGAGTCCAGCGATGAGCTCACCAGGGAGCAAAGATAAGCAAGGACCAACCGCTCCAGGATCTTCATCAGGTGGGATGTCAAAGCCACAGGCCTATAGCTGTTGAGGTCCTTGGGATGTGGGTTCTTCAGAACTGGTGCCACACAAGAGGTTTTCCATAGCTGTGGTACTCTCCCAAGCTTCAAGCTCAGGCAGAAGATGTGCTCAGTTATCCCACACAGTTGATCCGCACAGGACTTGACAAGCCTTGAGCTGATGCCATCTGGACCCGCCACCTTCCAAGCACTGATCCTCCTTGGTTCCCTCCTAACCTTGGTTGTTAAAATAGACAAGTTGGAGCAGTGTGATTGTGTGCTGGAGGTCATGGTTGGGGGAGGGGCAGTGAGCAGGGAATCTTTTGGAGGTGTGAAATGCCTGAAGTGAAACTGGGGAGGGAGTGTCTGCAGCACATGGTGGAGGCTGCATCAGGGAATGCTATATGGGGAGGGCCAGGGGCAGATGATGAATCAAACTTGTTGAAGAAATGAGTCAGTTCATTTGCCCACCTCACGTCCCCCACTGGCAGAGAGTTCTGTTCCTTGTGGCCTGAGATGGTTCTAAGGCTCCTCCAGACTCCACTGACATTGTTCTGCTGCAATTGGTTCTCCATCCTCTGCCTATAGCTGTTTTTCCCTGCCCTGATCAGTCTTTTCAGCTGTCTCTGCACACCTTTCAGCTCTTCCTTGTTTCCTGACTTGAAGGCCCTCTTTTCCCTTCCTTTTCATACACAAGGAAAAGGAGTGCCAGGTTGTGATCATACCTTCCAATAGGAGAGAGATGATTTGTATGCCTCCTTAGTGTTGGCATAGATTGCGGAGGTATGAGACCTGACATGTAGGAACAGGGGACTGTTCTGGAAGGCAGATATTACGAATGGAGTAATGGTCAGAGATGCGTAGAGGCGTAACAGTGATGCAATTAGCTGCACAGTTCCTAGTGAGGATGATGTCAAGTGCTTTGCCAGCTTTGTGTGTTGGAGGACTGCAAACCAGGCTGAGGTCAAAAGAGTAGATCAGGGTCAGCCTAGCTGGGACTGCCAAGATGAATATTCAAATCACCCAGGATGAGTAATGGACAGTCATAGTCAGGGATGGCAGACAGCAGTGTGTCCAGTTCATCCACAAAGCTGCCCAAAAGTCCAGGTGGACCGTAGATGGCTATTACAGAGAGTTTCACAGGAGCAGACACCAGGATAACATTGTATTCAAAAGAGGCGTAATTAGTAGGTGGCAGTAGCGGTGAAAATATCCAATTAGTGGAAATGTGAATGCCCGTTCCACCTCCTCATCCATACAAACGAGCGGTATGGGAGAGTGCATAGTTAGTAGAGAGCACAGCATATAGAGGGGAACATATAGAATAGAAATATGACTAACGTTTTTAAGTCTTGGGGAATACTTTATTATCGTTACGCTGGCCAACCCAACTTCTAGCGCACACTGTATACACTTAAAATTTAGACTGTTAGAATATGAACAAAAGTACTCATAAGCTTGAATAACTATAAAAACAAGACTGATATGGAAAAAGTATTTTGGGTATTTCAATACAAATTTGTATTTTGTTCCAAAGCTATTGTCAGCGAATACAGTTTTATCTATTGTAAGCTGCGCCTGTGTGGTTCACTTTTGGCCCATTCCACTGGTCTTAAATTCCCCAAGGTCAAGAGGCTAATTTTTTAAATAATCCCTGATATCTCAATGGGATTCCAGTCAGGAAATTGGCTAGGTCATGTTTGTGCCTTCACGTTTGTAGAGACCAGTCTTGAGGTATTTTGATTGTATGTTTGGGATTATTGTGTTGTTGAAGCATCAATTTTCTTCTCTTTATTCGCACTCTTGTTCTTGGTCCCATGCTTTTTTAGCGGAGGTGTTTAGTGTTGGATGTAGGAATGGAGATGATTGTGATTAAGTTCTCAGGTTATTGTTGTCTATAGCAAGTGCTGTTCCTGCTGCTTACAGGCTGACCTGTAAATCTTTTTGAGTGACTGCTGGTTTCTCTCTTACCTTCCTTGAACTTATGAATTTTCCAATTGCATATTATCAAACCAGATCAATTAATTTTGTTAGGGTCCTGTTGCTTTGTCCATTCACAGGCTGCTCAGTTTTGTTCCTAAGACCACGTTCCCTTTCTTCATATCTTTTGTAACGAAACTACATGTTTGAGAACTTGTTTATTTTTGACTTATTTTAATTTTACTTAAATATGCTGTAAAGGTTTATATATTTTTTTTTTTTTTTGTTTGTTTATTTTCATGTTTATTAACTTTAGTTTTTTCTCACTGTATTTATTATACCATTAAATATATTTTTACACCGAAACAGGAGAGGAGGGGGACTGGCAGTGTGTGTAAACGACAGATGGTGTAACCCAGTGCACATCACTGTGAAAGAACCATTCTGCAGTAGAGACATTGAGCTGTTAGCTGTTAGCATGAGACCATACAACCTCTGTCTCATCCATGCCACCTCTGCCATGCCCCCAGCGGTCCAGTTCACTAGAATTCTGAGCTGGGGCTTCGCTGTCGGGGGGGGGGGGGGGGGGGGGGGGGGGGGGGGGGGGGGGGGGGGGGGGGGGGGGGGGGGGGGGGG
>JBBPCZ010000148.1:21277268-21293187 GCA_037974445.1 Brycinus macrolepidotus | reverse complement strand
TCTTAGCTTTTAAGATATTATATTATATTATATTATATTATATTATATCATGTAGAACAAGAAGCCCTTAAACCCATTCAAAAATTCATTTGGACTCGTGAATCGGTTGAACCGATTCTCTGAGGAAGAGCCAATTTTTTTCATCAGTCGAGCATCGTTGCTCAGCCGTGCGGCCACAGATAATCAAGAGACGGGCGAGAGGCGCCACAGAGAGTCTCCAGAGACGAGAAATGATTTATTGAACATATTTTTAGTTACTCTATCTTTGAAATACACAAACATATTTAAAAAACACATCAAAATACAAAACAATTATTAAGAACTGACGATATTTTCCATTTTTCTATGGCAGTAGTTTTTTGAGAGGAAGTTAGCATTGTGACTTTTATTTATTCAATCACGTTTATTATTAAATATTATTTACATTTTAATACAGTGTTTGTTTGTTTCGTATTTATATGTTATTTATTTGCATTTAAAAGTTGCTGATTGATTAAATTAATATAATTTTCATTTTCATTGTCATTGTTTCTTATCGTTAAATTGCACTGTTTTCAGTCATCCTGCAATCTTTTTTATGTTTTTGAATTTGCAATAACTGTTTTATTGTTATTTTTTATTTGTTATGTCTTTTGTTTTCCTAACATACTGACACATCTAAGGAGTGCTTTTTTTTTTTTTTTTTTTTTTAAAGTGAATTAGATGAGGGTGTGAAGGCTGAAGCTCTGCTGCACCAGACTGGGAGCAGAAAAATAAATGTGTGGACTGTAAGAGTAACATAACATGATCAACAAGATACACTGATACATGAATTTATCCAATGTAATAACGTAAAAGTGAAGATAGGTTTTACCGCTCAACTCGTACTACTTTTTTATTTCATTCTACTTCAGGAAAAATTAAAATGTTATTTTAATGTGCAGGCTGTGAGGGTTTCTGAGTCGAATGATGTTCCACTGTTTTCTGTAACAGTTCCAAATTCTACCTTTTAAATTCTACACTCACAAGTGCAAAAACTTTTCTTTGTGTTTTTCGAAGTAAATTTATACGTCATGTGGAATGAATGAGTTTACTGAGAAATTCTAAGGAAATGAAAACCGTGCTCTTACTTTTATTTTGTAAACAATATAAAAGTGCCTGCTGTGTCTTTTTATTTTCCTATTCATTTGTTTGTTTGTTTGTTTGTTTGTTTGTTTGTGTATTAGGCCAGTTTGTTTGTCTGTAAATGTATTCTGATATTTTTGACACTGTCTAATAAAAAAACAAAGTTAAACGGGGGAAAATATGACAATTAAGTTAAAACTTGAAGCTTGAAGGTATTTTTTATGAACTGAATGGGTCACATCAGGGTCTGAAATAAAACATTTAAAACACTTTTATTCTTGAAGACATAATGAAAGTACCTCCTGTGTTTTCTTTTTAGTTACGTATATTTATTTATTTAAGCTCCTTGACTTGTCATGGGCTGTCTTTGTAAATGTAGTCTACTATTATTTGACACTGTCTATAGATAGATAGATAGATAGATAGATACATACATACATACATACATACATACATACATAGATAAATAGATAGATAGATAGAAAGATTGACTTGTATTTTTTTACCGAGTGGGTTATCTCGGTGTCTAAACTGAGTCCAGGCTCTGTGGCCGTTCTGTGGGCGGAGTTATCGGCCTCCATTTTCCCGCAGAGGCTCCATTTTGTGTGTCCGAGGAGAAACCAGGACAGGCGTTCAGTCTTTAGAGCTTAAAAGGGGTTAAACAGACAGTCTGGCGGGTTTAATCTACTTTTAAGGTTTTAAATTGATCAGAAGAAGAGGGGCAGCAGCAACAAGACTGGGTTTGAGCCGATAGCTTTTACAGAACAGCTGAGTCAGTCGGGTTAAGCGTGTTTACCGAATTAAAACCAACACAGATCCACAACTGCTCGATCAAAGTAAGTAAAACTGAATTAAAATGATCATCTTAACGTAGTTGCGTCATTAAATCTTTGTTTAATGTGCTTTAGGGAGAGAAATTCGGCTTGAAATCGAGGCTAGCTTCTCCAACACCGGCGTCGTGTTAGAATTATCCGTTCCACCTTAAAAACCCTGATCTGTTCCACTGTGGCGTCCGATCCGCCTCAGAGTGGGACGGAATGGAGCCGTTGCGGAATTTAAGGTGGAGTGGAAAATTCCACTGGGAAGCTCACATTTTGAGCAAATGAAGAGATTAAATAACCACGTCGAGGCTTTTAATATTATTTACTATGAATTTTATTAGTAAAAATTTTCATTTGGGTGCTCAAAGTGTTTTTTTCTTGTAATACAGCTGGCAGGTAATAATGTGAGACTCTTAGTTTGTACCCAGTCAGTTAATCCCTTCTGCACGTACAGCATTCACTTCCATTTCTGGGGACTTTTATTAACTACTATATAAATATAATTTCATGGGGCAATTATCTTTCATTTATATTTATTATACTGCTTTTTATATACGTAAATATTAATATAGAATTTTTGTTCGCTTCTTGTGGATGTATTTGCATTTAAATTATGCATATACAATTTGTGTATTTTTCATTTATTTACTGTACTATTTTTATATATGTAACATTTTGTTATGCCATTTTTGTTTGCTTATTGTTTATGCATATATGCACACACACACACACACACATATATATATATATATATATATATATATATATATACACACACACACACACACACACACACACACAAATTATTTATCAGTATTAAATGGTACTGTTTACAGTCGGCCTGTAATTGCTATAGCAAGCTTTTTTTTTTCCCCCACTTGGTTTCCATAGCAGCTGTTTTTTTCCACAGTGCCTGAGTGCTGGAACTTTGTTGGCTAAAGTGTATTATTTATATAATATTATATAAATACAATTAATTCACCGTAATAACTACCTGGGATACTGTAGAAACCATCAGTCAGCATCTTAGCGAGTGTGTACAGTACTTGAGCCCCCTCATTTCTTTATATTTTGCTTTAAATCTCCTTATTGGTGCAAAAATACTGTTTTATGCCTGTTCAACTGTCTGATCTTTGTCATACTGTGAACCAAAACAATGTGATGATTAATCACAATCATAACTATAGAATTAAACATGCTGTTTGTGTTACCATGCCTTAAGGCTGACATATGTAAATTATCTAGTTTCTGATTGGCTGCCCTGTATTGCAGTTCATTCAAAAGATAGCATGGACTGAAACACACTGTAGAACTTAAGCCTGAGTGGATGGGGTTTAAAGTGCTGTACACTGAATATGGAAATGTGTAGGTTTTGTGACATCACAAAAACTAATTTGAAATCGGGCTGTTTCCATGGACGAGGCAGCGGAGATTTACACACACAGTCTAATTCCGGTAACGTGGTGATATTGGCCACTTAATATATTGAAAGGCATCGCAGTTGCAGTATGTAGCGGTATAATCGCAATACTGATTCTGTCCATATCGTTCAGCTCTAATTGTAACCTATTGGTTTTTTTTTTTTTTTTTTTCTTTCCCTACAGGAACACGCAAGCCGGCAAGTCTGAAGAAAAATGACTTCCCCCTCTTCTCAAAAAGTCGTGCTGAAAAGCACCACCAAGGTGTCGCTGAATGAGCGGTGAGGGTCCAACGCATCCTGACAGCATTATCTCGAGCCCGGGGGGAGAAAACAGAGATACTTAAGGCATGAAGCAGAGAGCCATGTTGTTCTGTGGAGGTCAATGATGGGCGATTCCAGACCAGGCACGGACGCTAGACTGCCCACAGAGTGTGTGCTGCTCACTCGACATGGTCGCGGTCGTACAGACGGGTAACAAATGAAAAGGGGGAGGCCTGACCGAACAGTGGAGAAGTGTGATGAGTGCTTGTGCATTTCCTTTTAGGATCAGGATGACAAGAGGAAAAGATCTAAGTGACTTCAAACGAGGGTTCATCATCGGGGCACGGATGGCAGGAGCTTCGGTCACAAAGACGGCCCAGCTGGCCAACGTTTCTATAGGAACGGTGACCAAAGTGACCTCTGCGTTCAACGCTCTGGGAAGGACATCGGTAAACAGGGCCGGGAATTGTGGCCGGAAGCGCGCATTCAGTGACCGCGATACTCGGGCGTTAGTGCGATACATTAAGAAAAACAGAAGAGCGTCTGTCTCTCAGGTGACCGAGAACATCAATGCGGGACGTAATCGGACTGTGTCGGCGAGGACGGTCCGTCGGCAGCTGCGTAGGGAGGGGTATAGCAGGGTCGCCGTGCACAAACCCCTCGTTACGAAGCTGGATTCACCAGAGGTGGGAGAAAAAAATTCATGAAGTCTGAAGTATTTTGGGTTAAAAGCAGAGGTTCAGATTGAATTGTGGATAGCACAGTTCCCATAGAGAAGCTCCAAACTGAAACCCCCAACATCGTGGGCCCCCCCCCCCACCTTCACGTCAAAGTCTAGACTGAGCAAGTTTGGGAGGTTGTGATTGGAACTAGGCTCTGCAGGAAAGGAGATTTTCTAGGACCAGTTTTGAAGATGATTGGTGTAGTGAATAACACGCTTAATGAAGTGCAAAGTTTAATTACCGTCTCTAGAATGTGGAGCAAAGTGATAAGGTCTGATAAGTCATCCTTTTTTGTACCCTTGGAGTGTATCTGTTGGGTAAGCTGAAGAGAATTACGCAGGCCTGAATGCTTGATCTTCTAGAGGGGCTTCCGGTGGGTGTGTTATGCTGTTGGGGGCATGTTACTGGCCACTTGTCTTTATAGAAGGAAGGGTCACTGCAAATCCCATTATGGAAATTGGTGTACGCTGATGGCAGTGGGCTCTCGTCCAAGATAAAAACGCTTTTCCTTTGTCACCCGTCTGTATATCCATATAGGATTGTTTTGGTGGCTGGTGATATTTACCAGCAGCAGTGTATTGGTAAGGGTACTGGTCAGTCATGCTGGCCATCTTGTGTGAGCAGTACACACCCTAAGGTGAGAGAGTTTTGGTAATAATGGTAAGGTAAGCTGCCTGCATGTGAACACACTGCAGAAAAAAACTCCCTAAAACAAGGGAGTGAAAAAGAAAGATGAGATTAATACTGTGGATGGTGTACCATCCATGTTATCTTTGCCCTCTCTCACTCAAACTCTCTCTTAGATGAGCCTCTCTTTCCTCTGACCATCTGTCTTTTCTTTCTCTTTCAAATAAGGTGCCCAGTCCATGCCTGGACGTGACCTTTTCCCCTCACCCCCCTTTTTCCCTTGTTTCTCTCAAGAGGAAGTGTTTGCGGTCACGGTCTGGGCTGTAAGTGGCTGGGTTGCCTAAACACCCCTCTAGCCCTGGACCACCGACACCAGAACTGGGTAATAGGGGTCCGTAAGTGGCAATCACTCTGAAACACTCTTTCTTTCTCTCTTTGGTTTTCTTTTTCTCCTTTTTACTGTCTGCTGTCTCTCTGTTTTAATACTGTTTTTAAACCCGTTAACTTCACATCGAAAACGGAGCCTTCACCCTCCCCTCACCTCAAACGTGTTCACCCTCACCGAGCACCTCAGAGAGCCTCCATCCTCGTCAACTTCACCTCAAAACATGTTCACTCTAGTCAGCCCCCCCCCAGAGATGCTCCATCCTAGTTGACTTTGTCAAAACTTGTTCGCCCTCAAAGAAAGGGTTGGTTGACCCTTGTTAGCCACCTCAGAGATGCTCCGTCCTCTTTCACTTCACCTCCAAACATCCTCACTCTTGCTGACCACCTCAAAGAAAGCCTTCACCCTCACCAGCTTAACCTTAACTCAGAGTCCGTTCAGTATCATCGCCTTAACGTCAAAATATGTTCATCTTCGCCAGCCACCTCAAGGAGATCTTCCACCCTCACCAGCTTCACCTCCAAATGTCTCACCCAGCATCCCTGACTTAACCTCAAATCAAAGTGCATTCGGCATCATCGCCTTCACCTACAAACGTGGCATTCACCCTCGCTGACCATCTCAAAGTGAGACTTCACCTCAAAATGTAGCGTTCAGCTTCCTCAGTTTAGCCTCAAATTAGAGCGTGTTTAACCTCAACACATAGTGGTCAGCGTTCCTGACTTCGCGTCAAAACGTAAAGCGTTTACTCTGTGAGTTCACCTCAAAATGTAGAATGGAGTTGTAAGAGTGGATAAGGGAGGGACATCAAACAGTTTGAAGAAAAAAGCTAAGCAGACTTTGTAAAATGTTTTGTTGGCCCAGTGTAACTCAGTGGAACGCATTAATTAGGTGAAATTAAGTGGAACGTCTGAATGATGACTCTTTCTGGCTTTGGATTTAAAATGAAAACCATGACCTTGAAATGGTTAGTATAGCGTACTAACCAGTTAGCTAGCAGTAGCCATCAAACCAGTGCTCTTTTACTACACAAACTGTAGTTAAATGAATTATTTTGAGTGTTTTGAAACTGATTTTGCTTAGAAATAACTTTGTCCACCATTTCTTCTTAAAGGAAATTGCACGAAAAGGTGCCTCCCTCAAAAGAAGGTGTTGAGGGCAAGTCAACAAGGGCACACTTAAAAACAGTATTGAAACGGGGACCCTGTCTTCTGTTCTCCCTGCTTTTTGACATCTGTCTCTTTTTCTTTGTTTAGTTCCTAATCTTTTGAAATGTTGGGGTGTCTCCAGACTTCAACAAGAGAGTAAAAGAGAGAAAGAAACACAAAAGTGGCTAAAACAAAAAAAACGGGCATTCACTGAATTGCTGCAGGTTCAGCCCTGTGGCTGCGTCCATGGTGTGTGTGTGAAATGACTTGATTTCGAAACCTCGTTTCCTCCGATCCCCCCCTCCCTCTTCTCTTCCTCTCCCATCCCCTTTCTCTCTCCCTTTCCTTTGCTCTCCGCTCCTTGGGTCGTGTTCCACAAGCTTCACAAACATGATGAAGAACAAGCAGCCGACCGCCGTTAGCATCCGGGCTACGATGCAGCAGCAGCACATGGCCAGTGCCCGCAACCGCCGGCTCGCCCAGCAGATGGAGAACAGGCCCTCGGTGCAGGCTGCCCTCCAGCACAAACAGGTAAAGGGGGTCCCCACGCAATGACGTAGGAGCCAGTAAAGAAATGGGATGGGGGTCCTTTAGGCTTCCAGGTCATCTCGCCTCCAAAAACTCCAGCCTTTTTTATTAAGACGCTGAAGCTAAAAGAGCTGAGATGTTCAGAAGGAGCAGATGAATTCCTCAGATTATCCAAAATTTAGGGCGTTTCTCATCCGCGTCTGAAGGGCAGCCTTCAGTGGCGTAACGGCCCAGGAGAGCCTTCATTTGCAGCATCGTTTAACCTACAGATAAAACTATATACTGTACTAACAGTACTATATATGATCCTTATAGCTCCACTGCAAAGTTAAGGAAATCCGACAGGAAATACACACCGAACGTTCTTTTTGGTAAAGGGAAATGTGAATTTTAATTATATATAGTGGGGAACATTTGTGAATATGGTGTAAAAATATTAAATGTGATTGTAAATGGAGTGCAGAGTCATGTTGACAAAACCTTGTGATTGGGACCAGTTTATACTGAAATTCTGGTCAAGCTATTCGTGGGCCATTCGTAAATGTTATGTCTACAAGAACTTAAAGTAATCTTCGAAGTGCAGTTTAAAGTTTAATATTAGTGGTAAATAAAAATAATTGGTAGTAATAAGCTAGAGTACAGACAATAAATGAGTAGCTGTAATAAAACAAGACAACTTAAAAGTGGGAGTGTTCATTTAACGTGTATAGATAATAGCTTAGATACAATCAAGATCATTTTTAAAAAAAACAGGATACTTGACTTAAATGGTGAATTAAAGATGTTTTCAGATTCGTGTAGATTGTCAGACAAACTGTTATGTATAAAATTAACAAGTATGTTTTGTAGCTCAAAACAAAAGTACATAAAATAGACTTAAAAATGACCCCCAATTTTGTTTTGAGCTACAAAACATACTTTTGTTAATTTTATACATAATTTGTATAATTTATTGTCTGTACTCTAGTTTATTACTTCCAATTTTTTATTTATTTTTTTACCTGGTACCAGTTTTTTCACGTGTAGTAGCTGATGTGAACTTAGTTCCCCTGAATGTGTACTGCAGATATTTCTCAGTGGTATTTAAATTAATCTTCACTTGCACAATTTGATCATCTGCAGAGTCTGAAGCAGCGACTGGGGAAGAGCAACATTCAGGCCCGACTGGGTCGACCCATCGGCTCGTTGATGCGGGGCGGGCCCGGAGGCCGGGGCTTTGCCATGGGGGGGATGCGTGGAGCCACACGGATCCTGAGGGGCCGAGGAAGAGGCGGCACCATGAGAGGAGCACTGGCTCTCAGAGGTGAGGAGAGAAAGCCCCAGTTTTTACCCGGTCACTTCACTTCTTGAGGATCAGGATATCTGAAAGAGGCCGAGCCGCATAAACATACAGATGTGAACGAGATGCATCGAAACCAGATTTAGATCTCATCACTCCAACAACTTCCGGAGGATGTTCTGAGACGCATTTAATTCTGTTCAGTTTTATTTACATAGAGCTTTTTACAACCAGCTTCACAGAATCCAAGCCGCTATTAAACAAGCCAAGAGTGATGGAGGCGAGGGAAAACTCCCTAAGCTTGAGGAAGAAGCCTTGGGAGGAACCAAGACTCAAAAGAGGAACTCATCCTGCTATGGTCGACCTGGAGAGTGAGGAAGATATTCTCCATGGGGACTAATAATAGAAGGCCTTTCTATACAGACTTTAGTCACCGCAGAACAGTTTACAGTCTATGGCTAACCAAATAGGTATAGTTAGAGTCAGTAGTGGTAGTTTATGTTGGGGTCTGGAAGAGGAGTAGTTTGAGACTCTCTAGTCCATAGCAACAGAAACGACAATCTCTGCCAGAGCTTTTTGAACAACAGTTCAGATACTTGGGCGAGGGACCCGAGTGACTGTAGATCCGGGACGAGGTTGTGACCTGGAGCGCCGATAATGATGGGCAGCGGTTCCCCTCGGAAAAGGTGGTCCGTTCAGGATGTGTTATGGTAGTGTAAACACAGTTGAGACACATTCAACACCCAGAGTCCCTCCCCATGCTCACATGGAAGAGAGCGCCCCCTCTGGACCGCCACCACCAATGCAGCATCGCTGCTCTTTCAGTTCCTCTCCTGATGTGAGTTTCTCCTCTGAGTGTGATTTTTTTTAATTCCGTCTCCACTCTGGACGAGGCGCTCGGCTCAAGTGAAGCTCCAGTTTGGTTAAACTTTACCTTCACCTCGTTGTTTTTCGCCATCTTACTACAGGACAACATTTTAACGCGTGCGGTTCATGATGGCGACAGCGCAGGAGACCACACTCAGACACCCCTTCCACCCACACACACACACACACACACACACACACACACACACACACACACACACACACACACACACGTATACAGGATTAGGCTTCACACTGTGGTTTTTCCCTTTTTTTCAATCAGATATGAAATATAATTAGTTATTTTGAATTGTAAATGGCACCATTTTTAAAAATCAACACCATTTTTAAAGCTCCAAACACTGTAAAGTTTCTTTTTTTAATGTTTGAGATATAATTCTACATGACTTTTGGTCATGAAACAGCTTACTGTGATGTGTGTAGCCTCCACTGTCGACTCAAACACACGGAAGCTCCAAATAATGACGTACTTTTATGTAAGACTGTTTTAGCAGTGGTGTGCTTTTGACACCCCGGCGTGTCGTTCAGGTGCTGAGTGTGTGAACGACTCAAAGCCTGAACATTGTTTGTACAGGTATCCCGATAATCTTTTGGGTTTCACTGTGTTTTTCTTATGTAGTCCCCTCGTTCAGTCTCTTACTAAAATAATCGATTTCCACCCTCTTCCGGTCACTTCTTACTGATCTGCTGTTGTGCAGACTAGCCTGTCGATGCCACACCGACAGGTGAGATGAGGTGAAGAGGGGCACAGCTGGGCTTTTACTGCTGTTCACACTTTGTCATCTGGCGCTAAAAGGCTTGAAGGAAGAGTCCAGCGTTTCCCAGGTGTCCTGTCTGTTTCCATTCTGCCTCCCGGGATCCTCCACCCCCCTATAACCTGCTATACAGAACTTATTCACTGTTACTTTATCCAAAGCACTGGTTTGCAAATAGACTGGAAGTCACACACTAAGTACACACACCACACTCTGACATGGGTGCAATTAGAAGAATCTCTTATTTCTATAACTTCTTATTGCTATCTGTGAGTTCGTGCTGATACTCGGGTCTAATTAATCTTCATCTGTATTACACCTTTAAAATGTACTGCACAGTGCTGTCTGTTTAACGTGCCTGAGTATTTTGGTGGTTTAATTTTACTTGCATATTGCTGCTTGCTGGTTTTGCCATGTCCTGTAAGTCTTGGTTTAGTCTTGCTGTATTTGCGCTGTGTGCGCGCACGCTGAACCCTGAGCTGCATCGTTTTGCCTCTGTAAACTCTCGCTGTACATGGTTAAGATGACGGGCGGCTTCTAAGTGGTTTGGATTGGGTTTTTTTTTTTTTTTTGTTCCCCCCCCCCCCCCCCCCTTCTTTTACAGTCGCTCTTACTAGGTATGTTTTCTCATACTCAGGTAGTCAGCTGGCAGGTCAGGTGACAGTATTCAGTGTTAGGGATGGGACACAGAGTTCTCTTGTTCTGTATATTGTGGACATCAGCAGTTCTTACACTGCGTAGCTGTTTCTCCACATGAAGTCTGGACAGCGTCTGGAGAATCAGGCCCGACTTGCCCTTTCACACAGGCGGGAGGTCTCCTAACATCTGTCATGTTCCTGATGGACGTGTTCTCATCCACTGGAAACGATCCGTGTGGTTTGGGCGAGGAGTGGCCACATAATTGGTTCATAATTTAGTCTCTTGCCGTTAAGTTTTTCGGACAATTTTTGAGTCTCCCTCCTCTAATAGAAGTTCCTGAATCTTGTTCTCTCTGCAGTTGGACATTTTCATCCACGTCTTCATTTAAATGATCCTATTTCCTCCCTGAATGTTTTTCTTCCAGTTTTATGACATTCATGATGGAAACGTCCTCAATGTTCCTACTCGCTCGCTGTGAATTTCACAGACAGTCAGAAGTTATACAAGCTCTGTACCAACGAGCTGGGAAGGTCAAGTCCATTTAGCTTCCTTTCTGACTGATTGTGACATTTGTGTTCAGACTATATTGGTATTTAAGTAATTAGTGGTTATTTGATCTTCAAGCAAATTACTTTCTCGTGTGAGAATTTTTACAACATACAACATATTGAAGGGAAAATTGGACACAAAATAGTAATTTTGAATATACATGATTAAAACATAAGAACTCCTTGAAATAAAGGGCAGAATCAGTCAGAAAGGATGCTAAGCTCCCTGGTACTGAGCTTGTGTAACGTCTGACTGAAATTCAGTGTTCGAGTGGGAACGTTGAGGATGTTTCCATCAATCGTCGTACTTGGCTGTAAAAATCCTTGTCATACACATGGAAGGGCTCCACACTTGGCCTCAATACTGTCTCTGAGCAGCTACAGTTTTGTTTGGTAAGAGAGAATCAGCATTTACACAAAGGGAAACTGCAGAATATAGGTTTGTATGATTGGCTCTAGTTTCCACTGCTGAAGGACATTCAAGCTGAACTCCTGTATCTGTATCCGGTTCAAGTGCTGTGGTTGACTTGAGTGCTAATGGCGCCCCCTTGTGGTGAGCGTTTAAATTTCTGACTACGGCTTTACAGTGACTCGCAGACATCACGTTTATCTTTCGAATTGAGAATTAACCACTGAGGCAATTCATTGAAACTTAACTTTTTCTTGGTTAAATTTTTAGTTGAGTTTTTTGATTAGAATTGAGTGGTTGGTTAGTGTAGCGGATAACATTACTGCCTTCCAGGCAGGAGAGTGGGGTTCAGTTCCTTCCCTGGGCGACTCAGCACACTACACCAGGTCCTTGGGCCAGACTCCTAACGTTACGTTCACCTACATCTGTGATGCACAGAAACTGTAAGTCTGACTAGTGATTTAAATCTGAAGGTGCCGGACCTAATTCCCTGCTGTTTTGTAGGTGCAGGCCAGCTGAGAGGGCGAGGGGGACCTGGGCGCATCGGGCTCCGCAGAGGCATGCGGCATCGTGGAGGAGCCACAGGTAGAGGAGCGATCCTGAGTGGACGAGGAGGAGCTGGACGTGGAGCAGCTGGACCCAGAGGTGAGGCCTTTTACAGTTCTTATCCACAGAGATGGAGAACATGGATTTAGGCAGCCCTGATGAGTGGATTATTAAGAAAAGGTGTCACAAATAGACTGGGGCAGCTGAACTAACATGGTTCTAAACTTCTGAAAAGAGGTTTAATAACAGGCTGCGATGTGACTGTGCTTGTAATCGTAGCATCATTAAATTGCAGTTCCTTTCTAAAGGCAGGCTGCTGCTACTTTGCTGCATGAACAGAATGGTTATAAAGAAAGGGAAAAAAAAGTTGTTAGTTAATGGAAAGAGAATGGGATATTAAATAAATGCCTTCTATAAATGAAGTAAGAACTTGTGGCATTACCGGTTTGTTAAGGTTAGGTAGATTATCCAGTGAACTGTGTACCTGCTGCAGGGTTGTGTGGGGTGATTTTTGATCAGTATGATTAGTTTTGACAAATTTTGTGTGAATAATGTTGGTGATTACTTGCCAATTAAGTAAACAGTCTTGTTGGTTCGCTCACACAAACACAGTAAAACGGTGAAATACAGTAAATCTATTTTTCTGTCATTGTCACATCAAATCTGTAGAGAAAATTTCACAAATAAAACGACACAACCGTACAAAAGTGGGAACAATGTAAAGTTCAAATGATTGAATCTCGTGGCAGATAATCTTACAAATAGTAATTTGTTACTTATTTTGTTTATACTTTAATTATTGAGTTGTTAACATCTAAAAAAGGTTTTAATAGTTTAGTCCATGTTGCATAAATAATTATTGTATGTAAAATAAAAACCAGTAACTGTGGCAGTTTCCAAACTTGCTTCCCTTCACTTGTTCACATTAACTCTTTCAGGACGCGGTGGTCTGCGGGGCCGCGGGGGCTTCGTTGGGCGGGGCCGTGGGCGTGGAAGGGGAAGAGGAGCCGGCCGTCCTGTCGTCACGAGGGAGCAGCTGGACAATCAGCTGGACGCCTACATGTCCAAGACGAAGGGCCACCTGGACGCGGAGCTGGACGCGTACATGGCTCAGGCAGACCCTGAAAGCATGGAGTGACGACAGCAGGCGCTACAGGATGGAGGAACGAGAGCAGGGCCCATAGTGATCTGCAGATAGACTGATACTTTATCATGTCTGCCAAATAGCAAGGCATTTTTTGTTCCTGAATGTTTACCGTAATCCCACTGACGTTTGGACTGACGTGGTTCCACGAAGGTGTGAAGCTTTCTCCTCTACTTGATTCTTCGCCAGCCGAGAACACAAGAGTTGCACAGAGTAGACACATTTTCACTCAAACCTTTTGGTAAAAATGCTGATTAGAAGGAAAAAGAGAAGGACAGAAAACTTTCTATAATGTGGACATGAATAAAAGCCCATTCTGTCAGAGCTTTGCAGAGCAAATGGTCTCGAAACCCAAAACTGACGCGGACCTAGTATACACCCTTGCTGAACTCCTCTCTTTAGAACACAAACACGGCCCTGGAAACTTGTTTCAACCGGACTTTGAGAAGAGTAAAGACCTGTTTTGTTTTTGACGCAGGCTGTCCCCGATTACAATGTCCTACGAATGTCTCTTCCCTTCATTTTATCGTTATATTTTATTGATTTTTAAAGGTAGAATTGTTGGAGGACAATGTCGTAACTACTTTGGTTACTTTATGTTAAAAAATATTCAAAATATTTCAGTCTGTTGTAATCAATGTCCATTTTTATTTTTGCCTTTTAATAAATTTTGGCCTCGATGGACCAGGAAACTTTGTACATGTGCTTGACTTTACAGTAGTGGAGCTTTACTTTTAAAGTGTGTCTAATCAGGGTTATGTTAAAGTTTGTTCCTGTTGGTAAGGAGTTCTTTTTGATGAGGCATTAAGCACATTTTGATCAAACATTAAGGTTTTTTTTTTTTATTTGGAGACATTGCAGTGATGTGTGAGTTGTTTAAATGTATATAAGAGGTGTTTGAGCATCGAATGTGGTTTCTTTCCCAGTTTTCTGACCAATTATGTGTCTCCAATTTCACCTATTACTTAGGACCCCCCACGCCCCCAAGTCACATGAAGCTTCACTGCATCTTTTGAACAGCCACTAATGCCTTCTACATACTCTGTGATTTCAGCAATATTAGATCATTACAAATCACACTGTGTACCATGGATTTAATAAACCTGTGTATGACGTGTGTAGATGTACAATGGTGTGTGTGAAGGTGTTTAGATGTACGATGGTGTGTGTGAAGGTATGTAGATGTATGATGGTGTGTGTGAAGGTGCTACATATTGTGATTGCGATGGCTTTCAAGACATTAAAGGGCCCATATCATCACTTTTCTGGAATTAAAAAGGCTTAAAGTCTAAGTATTGTTTCAAATGGTACATTTACTCCCCCCATCCATACAGTCCATATATGGAGAACAAGCTACAAAAACAGCCCATTTTCAAATTAGTTTTTGTGATGTCACAAAACCGACATTTAAATATATCTCCTTATTCTGACTACAGTAGTTTAGCTCCACCCACTCATGCACAGATTCACCAACAGCTTTAACGGTTAATGAGACTTTTGCTGGATTACATGAAGACCTCGATTCATCAGAACACCCAGTAACTCACCTGGAGCTGTGATTGGTCACCCTGTCAGAATCACTGTGATTGGTTAGAGGCTCATTTGCATATTGCAGCTCGACGTGATATCAGTATTACAGAGACAGATACTGTGATGATTAACAGACGATACACAGTTGTGTTCAGAATAATAGCAGTGTGTTTAAAAAAGTGAATAAAGCTCAAAATCTTTATGATGCAAATGCACTGGGAACACTACACATTCTATTCCAAATCAAAACGTGAACACAAATGTATCAGATTTGTGTTATTCCTTTATAGAAAGTGAAGGAAAGGGTGTTCAAAAAAATAGCAGTGTCCGCATTCTTCTTTACAAACTCAAACATTCACTGTATAAACTGAAAAACGTTTTAAGATTGAGCTTTCCTTTGAATCGCTGAACTGATATTTAGTGGTATAAATTTTGTGAACAGGTATTCCAGCCCAGGATGATTGGACCACATTCCACAGTTCTTCTGCATTTCTTGGTTTTGCCTCAGAAACAGCGTTTTTGATGTCACCCCACAAGTCTTCTACTGGATTAAGGTCTGGGGATTGGGCTGGCCACTCCATAGTGTCACTCTTGCTGGTCCGGAAGCAAGATGTCGTTCGTTTACTGGTGTGTTTGGGGTCGTTGTCTTGTTGAAACACATTTCAAGGGCATTTCCTCTTCAGCATAAGGCACCATGACCTCTACAAGTATTTTGAGGCATTCAAACTGATCCATGATCCCTGGTATGGGATAATTAGGCCCGACACTATAGTATGAGAAAGATCCCCATATCGTGATGCTTGCGCCACCATCCCTCACCGTCTTCACAGTGTACTGTGGCTTGAATTCAGTGTTTGGGGGTCGTCTGACAAACTGTCTGCGGCCACTAGACCCAGAAAGAACAATCTTGCTTTCATCGATCCACAAAATGTTGCGCCATTTCTCTTTAGGCCAGTCGATGTGCTCTTCGGCCAATTATAACCTCTTCAGCACATTTTTTTTTTTCAACAATGGGACTTTGCGGGGGCTCCGTGCCGATAGCTTGGCTTCTCATAGGCTTTTTCTAATTGTAACAGTACTCACAGGCAGTGATGGGCGGTAGCGCTGCTATAGGTAGCGAAGCTATTAGTTTAACTACATTTTCCAGTAGCTTGCCTGTAGCGTC
>JBBPCZ010000148.1:21175637-21205552 GCA_037974445.1 Brycinus macrolepidotus | reverse complement strand
ACCTCCAGGTGATGGATGGAGCTCCATTGCTTTATAGCTCGGTTGACCTCTGGGGGCTTTATACCCCTCTAGCTGAAACTCAGAGTCAGGCATGGTGACCTTAGGCTCATGTGTGACCTCTTCAGTCTACTGATCAATGCTTTTTGATCAATGCTACACACAAGGCAAACCCAGTCCAGACTGGTCTCATTCTGGTTCCCCGCTGGTGGAATGAGCTGCCTAAAGCGAACAGAGCAGCAGAATCCCTCTCTATCTTCAAAAACCTCCTGAAGACTCATCTGTTCAGAGGGCATCTCCTCTCCTTTAGCACTTAGAACTGTCCTGAAACTTGAGTGTTTCCTCAAATTGTAAGTCACTTTGGATAAAAGCATCTGACAAATGAATTTAATGTAAATGTAATGTAATATATGGACTTTAAAGGCATGATAAAATTGAAACATTAAAGTGTAATCTGGTTGACTTTCAATAAAAGCAGCAAAATATTTATATTGTATCCAGTTTTTGTATCCTCTAATTGTATCCAGTTTGCTCCACAATTTAGTTGTGTCCAAATCTACCAGTTAGCAGGTTTCCTCGCTTTCAAATGACAAAACCAAGCTGGGAGGGTGAGGGCCAGCATGTGCCAATGTCATGGGACAGCTCAACACGCTTGGAGGAGAACACTAACGGTTAATTGAGTTACATCAACCATCAGATGCCAATGGTAACAGGGGGAGGAGGGAGGACCATCTGACCCATCCAGAAAGAGAGAGAGAACAATGTCTCTTGGACTCTTGACCATTTTTGACTGTAGCATCACTGCAGACCTGCAATCTCCAGGTGACACATTCACTGCAACACACTTCATTTAATTGGTAAACAGTTTATTTAATGTCAACATGATTTCTGACATTCAATTCAATGCCTCACACTTTTTGGTGTGTGTGCGTGTATGTGTGTTGGAGTGTGTGTTTTCTAACATGAGCCCCTATTTCAAAAGAAAGGAAGTGAAATGCGAGAGCTATGGCACTTCCTTTTTAAATGGTCTGCTGGTACTTCCTTTTTTAGTATCCACCTCGCTGACCTCCTGGTTTAGGCACCACACACACACACACACGCACACACACACACACACACAGACACAGACACACACAAATTCAAGAGATAAACTGTCAACTAAAGCCGACAGAATGGTTTATAATGAACACACCGATACTGTCTGGGGATGAACTTCTTAAAGTTTTCTTTAAGTTAACAAAAAGACATACTGAATTACATTAAAAAAATTATAATAATAATTCAAAAGGAACTATCAGGCCAGCATGCACATCACCACTGTAGCAACATGATTCATATACTTATACATTTTTAATAACACGCCAACATATTTACACTGAACTAGTTTCATTTCTGGCTGCAGACTCTACATTTGAGATCTACTCATATATTTATATTTATATTCATATAGCAGCATTGAAAACATTGATAAACCACAACTCATAGAGCGATGGCACCTAGAGTGATGGTGGACTTCAAACACTCATATCCTGAGTCTCTAACAGAGGCCAGACACAGCTGAGTTCGAGAACCGGTCCTGGAACTGTAGTCTGGAGTAAGATATCCATGAGTTTAGGAAAAGTATCACTTTTCAGTCCGTTCTGGCTTTGGATGGACTCTTCAGCGTCTGTAGGCCCTCTGTTATACTCCATAGACCTTTTGCCCAAGAGCCGAGGTGGGTGTCCTCCCAAAGTTTCTCATTTGACAGTTTCAAATCTGGTCAAGTTTGATTGGTTGGCAACAGAAATAATTAGTCCTTTCCAGGAACGTGATTGGTGGACTGTTATCATCCCGCTTTGTGTATATCCTGACGAAGAACATGGCATCGTTTGACAGAAAATGGCTAATGAACAACAGTTATTCACATCTTATGTTTCTGGGACAATTTAAACCAAGTTTTAGTTGCCCCTGAGCATTTGCATCACTGCTAGGTTAGAAATGCTGCACCCCAGTCCTAAAATTAGCTTCTACCACATACGCACTCTAGTTTATAAGATTTCACCCACCCATGATGTACGCTCTGCAGCATGTGAGCATCAGCAACACACATTCCAGAGCTAGCTACTGTATGCCATGTGAGAGGACGAGTGAATAAACAGTTTGAGAGCAGAGATAGGCCAGAGCCTGGGGCAATATTAAGCAGACACAAGAATCCAAGTGGAAGCAAAGCTGGTGTTTCACGCTGCTAATCGTGCTCAATGTGCCACAACAGAGCATATAAAGCCCGTGCACATCAGCCGAGGCCAAGAACAACCACCCCGTCTGTGCTCCCGCTGCACAATGAGGGCATACTGAATCAAGTTAAGCAGGCCACAGACAAGACATGGTGTGTTTCAGGGCCTGAATAGGACAGTGAGGTGCATGTGTGTGTGATAGCTAAAGACATCATCACCTCACGCTGCAACACCAGAAGCCCTGGGGTTGCAAATGGACTCGGCTGGACACACAGGACAGAAAGTGATGTCTGACAGAGGCCAGAGGCATGCTAAAGTTGTGGCGTGAGAAGTCCTTAACAATCCTCTGGCCTCCTCACCCCATCCTGCAGGCATCCTCCACACTTCTGTGCTGCACACTGATCCTGCTAGATGTTTGAGGACACCATACTTTAAAAGTTAAAAGTTAAAATTCAGTGAGGAAAGGATAAGGTTTTGATAATTTCCTCTGGGATCCAAAAGGTTTTCTGATTCTATGTGCTAAAGCTCTGGGTATATTTAGTGTCTCAGCTTCATGTTCCTCAAAGTGTCTTCCTTGGTAGTATGAGCAGGTTTTCATATTTTCTGCAAAAAATGATTGGACAGTTTTTTGTTTCAAACTACTGTTAATTCATTTTGGTAGGTGCCCACCTGGTGCTACCAAGGAGGAGGGTTCATGTGCTTTCTCTGAGCTCCACCACATCTTCTCAAACTGCCATTAACAAAACAGCTCAAGATGCTTGGAGGAGAACACTAACCACCAATTCTGCTATGTCAGCGAACAGATATTCCGCCGTTGAAAGGTGAGTAATAGGAGGGAAAGAGCCATTCTACCCAGAGAGAGCGAGGAAAATCTAGAGATCTTATGATGATTGGGTTAATGTTTAGACAGTTGCACTACTTTTGCCAAATTGATGCTAAAAAGCACACACTGAAGCTCGTTTGGCCCAGCTGTGGTTTAAACACCTGAAAGGTTTGGGTGAATGGCACAATTTCTTTAGGCCTTTTGTCAGTCGTTCCTTCAGTTTCACAACAGAAGAGACTTAAAGAAGACGAATTAAACATGCTCATTTGTATTAAAGTCATTCTGAACAGCCCCTACTGTCTGACAGGCAGCATGAGCTAAGCCAGGCCTCTAAAACCCAACAGAGTCGTACTACGAAATGAACTTGGCTGCACGTTACACTGACTTTGATCCCGGCGTGTGCTCAGTAATCACTAGACGGCATTACAGCTCTTTTTGTCAGAGTGTGTGAACATGGGCTGAACTTTGCTCGCTGGTATCGCAGCCAGAACTCTCCGACTTTTAAGTGTTGCTCATTCGTGTGGCTATTACATAATTGCACCAGCGGGCAGCTAATCGAAAGCTGGACAGGGACCCACGCCCGGGGTGTGTGTGTGTGTGTGTGTGTGTGTGTGTGTGTGTGTGTGTGTGGAGGGTCCCTTTCAGCCTGGGGCGACTGAGGGCGGAGGAAGTGTGAAAAAAAAAACAAATCTCTTCTGATCTGAATCTGAATGGCATCTTGTTAGCACTGCATTTTCATCTCTCTCGGCACGACTGGGTAGGAAAGGATTAACGGATTACCGCTGTGTGTGTGTGTGTGTGTGTGTGTGTGTGGGGGGGGGGTGTTGCATGCATATGCACGTGTGTATCATTGCTAGTTTTGAAACCCTGGTAAGATATTATGGCTGTATTTGCACAGATGCGTCAGCGCTGTTTTGAAACGGTGGGTATGTGCTGGTGTTAATGTGTGTATGAGAGAGTAACGTGTGTGTATTTGTAAAACAGGATTGATGTACTACACTAAAACTCTCAAGAACAGATTAGCCACTTCTTGGCCTGCCACATGCTGTCTCGACCGCCCTGTCTGACCCGCAACTGGACAGCGACACCTGAACCTGCCCCCACACACAGCCCAGACGGGTTTTAGAGTCTGTGTGTGTTTGTTCTCGTACATTTTCGGGACAGAAATGGCCCGACTTTGTAGAAAAACCAGGGGAAAACAGTCCTAACCTACAGGAGCAACAAAAGAGCTCCTGAGACAGTGAAGTTTTTTTGTTTTTTGAAATAAAATATTAATGTTTGTTTCCTGACGTTAAGATTAGGCTTAAGATTAGACTTCTTATTACATTTTGTTACATTTATTACAAGAGGCATTCCAACCTAAAACTACGCAAATCAAAAAACTTCACAAATTAAAAAGTAGCTAAAAAGAGGCTAATAAATACAAAAGTGGTACAGAAAAAAGAAAAAAAGAAAAAAAGACTTCCAAATTCAAGTTACAACACCAGAAGGGTGTTTTTTTTTTGTCTTTAAACCAGGAAATCTCAGTCTAGAAACCTCTCCAACAAAGCTGTAAGAGGCCAGTAGGTATGTTAAGCAGATTTTTTCATTTTGGCTGGAATACCCCTTTTAACGGAAGTTAATGTCATTTTATTTTAATTGTTCTGGACCATTTCCTTTGTTCACATGATTGTAAAGGGCAGCTGGAGATTTCAAACGTTGTAAAAGTAAATTAAAAGCAAAAATACTGCATAATTTATATGACCGCGACACACGGAATCAAATTCTGACACTGTGTCTGATCAAGCCCACGTGTGTGAGTTTGTGTGCGCTCGCATCCGTAATCCATTACAGATGCAATATAGACTCATGTCTGCATCTGATTGCTTTCCAAAAGGCCGTGCTTGAAATAATCTCTCCTCACAGACTGCAGGCTTGGCAGCTGAGAGCCCTCTTTAAGGTTAACTGTTGATTTAACGTTCTTTTTATATCATTTTCACTTTCCACAGGGGCTTTTGTTGGGGGGGGGGGCTTGGAAATGGAAAGGAAATGAGTATTAGATGCACAGGTTGTATGCTACCCAAGGGTGAGCACACACACACACACACACACACATACACACACACACACACACACACACACACACGCCAAGCCCCCTCTGGCTTAGGGGCTCATCTGTGCTGTGTACTCAACATGCACACACGTGGGACCCATGTCAAAATAACTGACAGGTCAAATGCATTAAAACTAAAGGTTAACTAGAAATGTTAGGAATCGTATTTGAATCAATTGCTTAATTTAACCAAAGAATTCATTTGAGTTGAATAAGAGTCACGAACAGTTTAGTATGCAGTTACTTACTACTACATTTATTTTTGCATAAAAAGTGAATTAAATTTACATGGTTCAAATGTGTACAAGAATAATGTAATACAGCTTTGTGCTTCAGTTTATGTACAGTTTATTCGTGATGAACACATCTGAATCAAGTAAACTGTCATGAAAACTAAACCGTTTTTATTCATTTTTTTTACGGAATTTGAAAATGCCAGCTGCTGTTTACACTGTGTCAAAACTTCAAGATGAATGGACCAACAGAAATGATGCAAAATGAGTTTTCTCACATTAACATCCACTGAAAGTTAATGACGCTTTTTTCTTCTCCTGTCAAGTTAGGTTTCTTGGAAAAAAAAAAGGTTTGTTTCATTCTGAATGGATTTTTTTTTTAGCCGAGAACCCAGTTTCAGTGAGGACACACACCTGTGTATCTGCCAGACGGGTCTTTAGTGTTGCCTCAGCTCAGTCTGGCCAAATTCAGAAAGTCCCTTCCTGCTGAAACACACATTTTCAGCTCAGTTCTTTGCCCTAGAGCAGAACACACGTGTGAGCCAGAGAGGTTTGGGGCACACACACTCAGTCAAGCAGCCTGGATTAGCCCTGCAACCCACACAGCCTGGGAGCAAGGAGAGGCACTAGGTAGATGTGTACATTTGTGTGTGTTTGTGTGTGTGTGTGTGTGTGTGTGTGTGTGCGGTAATCTGTTAATCTTGTTAATGCCACAGCAGCCGGTACCCTAATGCTGGGTACACGAAACAAAAGAAGGACAACGCAGTGACCAACAGCTGACGACTGCCGTGAACACACCCTGCTTCCACTTGGACACTCTATCAGATAGAAGAGACCTCTATTAGATTAGACAGTGGATAAAAGTGCACAGCTTTCTGCTGATTAAATGGCCACAGCATCCTAACAGCTGCTGAGTAAAAATGGCCTGCAAAAACCACACAGTGTACCAAGCCATTAAGCAATAGCTCAAAATGTTGCATCTTTAGTTCAGCACTGGTGCTAACATTTCTAACAAACACCAGAAGTCAATAGTCACCCAAATCTTTTCTGTAAATACACCCCCCAAAACTTCTCTTAACCTGTTCAAATAGCATCCAGCTCTTTAATGGAATGATCTTGTGCAGATTCCTCCATATTTATGACAGTTGCTGCCACAAAACCTGACTTTAGATCAGCTCTCCTGCTCCTGAGGTGGTTTGTAAAAACAGACCCCGTTGTGTAAAAATGCGCCACAGCGTTCGGCTCCACGCTGAAGTTCATTTTTGTAGCTCATAAAGTGTCCTAAACCAACGTCACAAGTCTGTTACACCTTAATTTACATTTACGGCATTTAGCAGACGCTTTTATCCAAAGCGACTTCCATTTCCTATCTACAGGGGACAGTCTCCCTGGAGCAACTTGGGGTTAAGGGTCTTGCTCAGGAACCCAGTGGTGGTGTTGAAGGTAGGATTCGAACCCATGACCTCTTGGTCCAGAGGCAAGTATCCTACCCACTAGGCCACCACCACATCCAGCTCACATTAATGAAGAGCTGGATGTGGTTTGAGAGGGCTGAGAGAAGTTCTGGGGATTTGTTTACAAGTTTTGGGTGACTATTGACTTCTAGTGTTAACAACATCAGCCTTGTAGCTCTAATTCCAAATTAAAGAAGCAACCAAACTATTCCTTTAACCAAATTACACATGCTGGGAAAAGTCACTGAATCTGTGTTTTCTCTCTTGTGTTTAGTGTCTGAAGGGAGGGTTTCTTTGGGAGTATTCCTGTTAGCTTGGGAGGAAATCCTTCTACGTTGGTTCTATCAGATTGACATGAAATGGCATGGAATGGTCCCAAAAAAAGATCCATCACTGGGACAGCGCAGTCTGCTGCCACAGGGTGAACAAACTAATCTAGCAAGTCCACCATAACGGAGCAGTCGGTGAGAGGGAGCGGATGGACCGCCCAGCATTCAAGTAATGTCAGGTGCCAATCAACTTCTGTGCCTCAAAATGTCCTGGACGGTGAGTTTTACACTGAAGTTGGCTCAGAGGACATGTCTTGTTTCTCGTGTCTTTGAACCTTCCATTGTTAAATGACTAGTTCAGTCAGTAATGCAAATGTTGCTAACAGTGAATGAAAGCCAATAGTCACTGACTAGCATTGCTCCAATGATATGAAAGATAACTACTAGCTTCCACTTGTTGTTAACATTAGCCTGTATTGCTGGACCATTCCTTGGACTCCAAGGTATTGTAGGAAAAAGATATGGTGATCCATACCATCCAGCAAAAAACGCTACATCTCTGATGACCCAGTGCTGTTTGGCCATGTGTTGCGGCATGAAAATGCAGGTGGATTTACTTTATTTTCAAGGCACCTCACATCTGCTTTGAAAATGGTCAAAAACTAGATCCAATTTGTGATAAATATTGAAGGTCAAGTGCCCTAAAAGGCCAGACAATGATTGAATGGTTTTGAAGTGGCCCTACAGATCTTCACACCACTGAGGTATTAAGCGGTACTGATTTTTCAAGGACAAGGACACAGAAGACGCTGACGGAGATGCATTTATGGAGGGAGCTTTGTCTCTCTCTCTGTCTATCACTGCCTTTCTCCTTCTTCCTCTTTCGCTTCTACGCTCACCGGTCCAGCAGACGGCCGTAGTCCTGCGGGCCGCAGCCACCTTCACTTTTGAGCTCAGCAAAAACCTGCGTGAAGAAATGTGGATCGGCATTGATGCGGAGCATCTTAGAGCTTGTGGCGTCAATGATGGCCAAACAGCGGTCCCAAAAGGCCTCTTTGGCCGCTTCCACTAAGAAGGGCTTAAGCGGGTAGGAGATCTCGTTGCCCATGTAAGAGTAGGACAGGTAGAGGCAGGTGAGAAGAATGGCTTGGAGCTCGTGTTCAGAAGAAACAAGGTCGCCGTCCACCACATCGCGGCAAAGCATGTAGACAAAGACCACATTGGCTGGGGTGACGAAGGCCTGGTCTTGCCAGCCCTGGAGAAGAAGCGAGCGATCAACAGCCCGCAGCCACAAAACGGGGTCGGCAGGAGACAGGTGCTTTAGTCGGTAGCATCTCCCGCACAGGAACTCGCCCAGACAGCGCAGCAGCTCGCTGGTCGACGCCTGGACGATCACGCGCTTCGGGGAAGGGGCACAGGTACCGTGAGGAACCTTCTTGACTGAAGAAAGCTGTTGAGGCTTCCCGTAGCTCACCAAGCCCGGTGCGATCCCCAGTCCCATCCCCACACCAAGTCCCAGACCTGCTGGGCCATCGTAGTTGGAGAGGTTGGCACAAGAGAGGGACTTCTTCACATTTTCCCGGTTAAGGTGCAGAACCGAAGGGTCCTTTTGGTTCTGGTAGATGTTGTTGTTGTTGTTGAGTGGTGCTCCCACAGCTCCCTGGGTTAAACCGCTTGGGTAAGCTTTTTTGGAGTTGCCCCGTTTCTTGGTGGAGGCCACCAAGCGTTTCCATGTAAGGGCGGGCAGGAAGATGGACTGTCCGCGCTTGAGGCCGCCGCGCTCCTTCTGAGGGCAGTTCAGTGAGCGACTGCTCAAGCTCGGGTAGCGGCTGAGGGAGCCGGGCCGGTCATCATAGTAGCCAGGTTTCCGGGGACCCGGCGACAGGGACAGGACGGTGCCCATGGCAAGAAGACTGACGAGACCCCACGACTCAAACTGTGCTAAACTGCGTGGGTTTGTGCAGCAGTTCTTGACGTCAGACTGTGCTTTTCCTCCAGCTCAGTGGCTGAAATCCCTCAGAGCACAGACAGGGGAGGTAAACAGCATGGACAGACCCTAGGAAAGTTACATACAATATATTAGAGTGCAACAAATGACAGTAATCAGATTATAGTAGGTCAAATGTATGTGAACTGCCCACCAAATGGTTCACTGTTTACAAATAACATAGGTGCTTTTCCTTTCTAACTATTGTTAGAAGCACAATTGAAACTCTTGGAATAAACAGTTTAAATAAATGGGTACAGACATTGTAAGATATGTTGCTTTTTTGCGATTATTAATTCTAACACATGTGCCTTCATCTAAATACAGCTGCTTAGGCTTACGTTATTGCAAACTGACAAATGTTGTGCATTTACATTAAACGCATTTTGAAATGCTTGGTGGCCCCACATTTTTGACAGTTAGACTACGGGAAAAGTGGGGACCCTCTAAATTCATAGACGTTTAGTTAGGAAAATAATACACACATCATCATTACGGCTGGAGAAAACAGCAGCAAATAATTAGAAGTAGATATTAGAAGAAAGTAGAGATGCTGTAACCTAAACTTCGGGAAAACTGACAAATGAAACCAGGGGTGGGCAATATGGCAAAAATGAAATATGATTTTAGAATGTATCATAATATTCATATTTTCAAAGGTTTGGTGCATTGAAACAGACAGAGGAGCTACAACCACAACTACAACACTTATAATTGCTACAACTGCTATAATTTTTATTCAACGTTTCACACACTCCGCTGCCCTGAATCCAATTAACCAGGTCTAATTGTGCTCTATTTTTAAAGAGGCATTCAGTCAGTCACTCTTCTTTTAGTACTGACGATATTGCAATGTGCCCAGAAACTTTATTAGGACGTCAATGAATAAACACATTTATATTGTCCACCTTTACGGAAATTAATGCAGACATGTTTAAGGACACTAATCGAGATTAGGCTACAACAAACATCAGTGATTGATTTAAAGTAGGTCAGCTGACATTGGAGGAATTGGACGCTTCGACGTGTACAAAGGTCTCCAACTTTGTCCCCTCGATATTTGGTGTATAGTAGGTCAACTACTGGTGTATGCAAGGAAAAGCAGATACCCTCTGATATACGTGTGAGAAGTCATGTGCAAATGTTTGAACACCCCTAGTGAAATGACACATTTTGTTGAGTTCCTGTGTGAAAATAAGTGAACGTCCCCTGCAGAGATCAGACTTAGATATTGCATTTGTTTGTGTACACTATAGTTTCTATTTATTTAACATTACTGGGGGAATTAATGTTAAAACATTCCCTTTTTGCATGTGCCACATTATAGATCTTATTATTACTAAGTGATTTTATAAGTTGATTATTTTATGATTAAGAAAATACACAAATACCTCAATTTTATTTTAAATATGAACTATTAATTAATATTAAATCAAATAACATTAATCATCTCATGCCTATTATAAAAATATAATAGGTATAGTCGAATGTTATACCTATTTTATACATATTTATATTAAATAAAGTGCAAACAAACATGTGATTGGACCAGGGGTGCCCAGACTAAAAGTGTGATTTGTAATAAGGACTATCATACACAATAAATGTGCAGCGAATCAGTTTATATTGGGTCAGTTGGTGTATAAGGGGGAAAGTCACCCTCCCGCATCTACAGACACTTTTTTGGACTGAAGGCAATAATGCACTCAAGTTTCCCAGGCTGGCCGCGCTCCACACTGTACCAGCCACGGATTTGCAGGGCATTGTGTTTCCCCTCAAACAGCCCAAGTCTCGTGAGGGAGGCAGACAGACATCAAATCTGACCCACTTACGCCCGGACTGAGCCTGTGACCCCGGGGGCACTTTAAAGCCAGCATAACTTGGTTATATTGGGCTCTCATTGACTGACCACATAAAGTAAAGTTAGTAAAGTGGCCCCTTATAGTCATGCATGAACACACCAAAGCACACAGTGTGAACAATGTGAGCTTCTTTCTCTGCCTTTAACCCATTTAACCCATTCACCAAGTGAAGCAGTGAGCAGGCAGCAATGCAGCAAGCCGTGTGGGGACGGTACCTTGATCAAGGGTACCTCAGTGGTGCCACTAGTAGCCCTGGGATTCGAACCCACGACCTTCTGATCGCAGGGGCAAATCCCTAACCACCAGGTCCACCAGACGCCCCAGATTTGTATGCCAAAGCTAGGGCTCGTCCTGTAAAATGCAGAATAAAGTATCAGTCTACATTAAAAAAGTGACATTAATGCATGCACAGTGGAAGTTCTCCCAGATCCCTGCTCTAGTTCTTCGTTCCACCTTAAATTTGAGTGTTCGAACCAGAACCAGCCTCGTGCATGCTATGCTGGAAGTGTAAGGGATGCTCACCTGCACGGATGACTCAGTGGGTTGCCAGATAAGTAGGTACAATCCCCCAGTTCCTGGCCAGTTACGCACGAGAACGAGCGATGCTGGAGGAGTCCGAGCGCGTGGAAAACGCAGTCAGCGCGGATGCCCTGCTTTTAAAACGCGCAAAAGATCCAAACGGGTGCGGAGCTTCTCCAAACATGGCTTGAAGTGGCCTTAAACAGTCTGTGCGAGTCTCCGGTGAGGTGGGCTGCAGTGTTGCGCTCGAGTGCTCGGTTTTAAAAGTGAAACGAGTTGCTGTGAAGACGCACCGAGCGCTGCTGAGCATCCGAACTGTGTGGAAACATCTCCGTGTGGAGCGAGGTGTTATTATTTTTTACCCACCCGTATTCCGGCAGACCACGCCCCCCACCCAGAGCTGGGACTGGTTAGTAGCTCATATTCGCTACATCAGCGCAGGGGGCGGGGCTTGACTGGATTCAGGTTGGGAGTGGGGGGGGGAGTTGGGGTTTCCTATTAGCCAATCACAACAAAGAAGATGGGATACTACTATCAAGCCAAACTCAGAGGGCGGGGCTTGTGGGAATAGACAGGCGAGAGAAATTATCTAGTAGCCAATCACAGGACTACTGGAGGGATCAAAGCGCCAATCCAATTGCAGGAACCGATATTACCAATTATGACCAATAAACACCACATAAAAGGTAATGCAAGTATTAAAACCCTTGTTAAAGAGGTTAATTTTATGCATCTAAGCTACACATAGTAGCTTCAGTCCTTTAAGATCTGTGAGATTGAGAACACGGGTAATACTCCACTTACCTGGTTACAAATACAGCTCTTTAGACTAAAACTGTTATACCATTTATATGAACTGACCCTTTGCTGTGGATAAAGAGTAACAAATACAGATACTGTTGCAGGGACGGGCATCCAGGGCTACAGTCCTTAATGTGTTATCATAAGCCCCAGATCTAAAAAATAATACAAATTTAAAAAGCCAATAGTCATGGATCTATTAATAATTATCACAATCATCATTCCGAGCTTTCATTGAGATATGGTGACACTTGGTCATCCCCCTTGACAAACCGACCTCTCGCACACAAACTGAAGCCATAGCCCCGATCCAACACCCCCACCTGTGTAGACAATTTGAAGCTAGATAGATAAACTGAAAATATTGCACCTTACACTAAAAAAAATGGGTGTAACCACAGAAATTATACATCTCAGAACATTTTCAATGCAAAAAATGCACTTTAGAATCAGAATACTTTATTGATCCTGAGAGAAATTGCTTATGTTAACAGAAATGTGTTAAATTAAATTATATTAATTTATCAGAAAACAGAAACAAATATTAGAATTCATCATTAACAAATGTGCCAACCTGACAAAAACACACTGGCGTATACGTCTATAGATACGTGTGCTATATCGTTTATTTTGTTAAAAAAAAATTTTTCGTAACAGTCACAAAAGGTCCTTTTTATAGGTACGAGAATTGTGCTTCTACTCCCAAAACTCTAAAATCATTCAGTTTAGCTATCCAGCTAACTAGCTAGCTACCTTCTGTGAAAATGAGTGATCATAAGCTATCCTTCAGCAGTCGAATTACGAAGAAAAGTACTGAAAAATGTACACAGACTTCATACAGTCAGACTGGATAACATTACGCATGACAAGATTTAGAGATCCAATATGTGTAACTTGCTTGTTATTGTACATTAGCTAATAAGCTTAGCTATTGCTACCAATATCAACTACAATACTGCAGCAGACGCTACAGCTTTCAACCCAAAAAGGTTGAAACAAAATTTCATACCCAAGTTAAACCCATCCCATTTTTTCTGCAGCGTTAGCTAGATAAGATAGGATAAGATAAGATACGATAAGAACTTTATTCATCCCGAGTGAAATTTTTTTTTCATGAGCATGCTCAGTGCAACAAGAATAATAAAGAAAAGACAATAGAGAATTAAAATAAATAAATGAATAAATAAAATAACTAAGAAGGAAACTACTACTACTACTACTAAAAATAATAATAATAATGCATTTTATTTATAGGTTCCTTTCATGGTCCTCAAGGACACACTACAATACATAGTAAAATCATATATACAGTAACAAGACATAAAATGCTGCATAAGTTAAAATAATATAATAGCATAAGCTGTTACAAACTGACCTCTGGGTGTTTCTTAAGAGTTGAAAATTTGAGGTTTGTGGATGATAGCAACTTTATTTTTTACTTGAACGAGACGCATGAACCCGTTCTGGAGTTCTGCACACATGGCTGAGTCTCCAGCGGCTCCGTGTTAGACGTGTTCTACACTGTTTGTCCAGGAGTCTGTATTTTAGTGCACTATGTAGGGATTGTTCAGGCTTTTTCTGATATCCAGTCCAGTGATTATGACCCATATCGGCCGGATACCAATAATGAGCGTCAGATCAGTCCACATGAGTTATTAGCATTGATTACCAGAAATAAACAGGATTAGAATTTCAAAATTGCCACATTTTAAAGACACAGTCAAAACCATAATCAAGTAATCCTTGACAATGTAACTAAGTAATTACACGTTTTTTCAAATGTAATATGGTCTGATTTTGTAATCACGTAATCCCGATTACATGTAATCCGTTACTAACCAACCCTGGTCAGAACATCCCAGAGTTGGTTGAATGTGAAAGATTAAGCATATTTCATACACTAGACAGTGAATGCTTTGCACAAAAAAGACAAACTGCTGAAACTGCATCAATGTGGGCTTTACCAGAGGCCAAATTAGGGGAACATAGAGGGCGCACTAATCAAAGTACCTTAACTGAGAAACGGGACAGTCCTGTGAGCGTTCTCCAGTGTGTAACACACATGTGCCAGCTGGTACAGTTTGTTTACAGCTGCCTGGCCAACATGGCAATAAATATATTTTTTAAAATAATAGTAATTTATACTGAACCCCACTGAAGATAAATAAAAATAGCTTGTATATCATGAGGGTCTGTCCCAAATGTATGCTGTTAAACTCTTGCCCTACATGTCTGCAGATTGCTGAGGTCACAAAATGCTGATTAAAAGGAGAAAAACTTTGAGTGTGATTTGGGACAGTTTCAGTGTGTTAGAAATATGGTGCAAAAATGACCTCCTGTGGCTTCAAGCTAAAAATGTTCATTAAAATGATAGAGTGTATTTAAACTGTTTGTATGCTTGGAGTTGTATAAAACCAATGTGAACTTAAGTTTTGTTTACAATGTATGGTTACATATATAATGTGAGGAAACTGTGTGTGTGTGTGTGTGTGTGTGTGTATATGTGTGTGTAGATAGAGATATCTGTTTTATAAAGCATTTTTTGGCACACACACACACACACGTGTGTATATATATATACATGTGTGTGTGTGTGTGTGTGTGTGTGTGTGTAGATAGATAGATAGATAGATAGATAGATAGACAGATAGATAGATAGATAGATAGATGAAATCAGTGGGCCTGGAGATATACATTTTATAAAGCGTTTTTTGACACGCTTTTTTGTAACCATGCAGCAGGATCTTGCAACAAGAACTGTTAGATAATCATCCCCTTTTTCAGCAGAAAAAGTGCACAGTTTTGAACAAGAGGCCGAGACCCTTGCACTGCTGAAGGCGAAGCATATGCTGCTGAAGATATTAATAAAATCTGATTTCTGAGGTAAAAGAGGAGAGGAAACAATGAGCGGTTGTCAGTTAATAAGGGAAGAACACGCAGTGAATGAAGTGCTCCTCTGAAACACAAGGAGCTTTTTATGTCACCGTCATGATTACTCACAGGAGCGCAGAGCGTTAATGAAGCGTGGAAGAGTGGGGGGATCCTGAGCGGCGGCGGCGGCGGCAGGCGGACTGATGCAAGCAGGTGCAAATCAGCTCCTTTGAAAAGTCACAGCAGGAAGAAGGGTCTCGTTTTCACTCACCTTTCGGAGACAAATGTGCCATAGCATGAACTGGGGGACTTTAGTGGTCGGGGTTTACATGTATGTTTAATCAGTGGTTGATGGAATACAAACTCTCTCCATTTTTAATGAGGGGGAGGGGGGCTATGAGGCAGCTTTGGCACATCCTGTTGGTGTTTTTGGCGAACGACCTGCTTTAAATGCTGTGAGAGGTGTGTGTGTTTGGGGGGGTTTGGGGCATGGAGGAAGAACCTTTGGGCACTTACCCTCTTAAATCCGTGTTTTCCTTACTTATGCTTCAACCTCTGACTTTTCTTCGACAGGATCTGTTAAGGTGTGTAACCTAACTGACAGTAATTTGGTTTAATAGCGGATATTGATTTAAGTTGAGCATTTCAGGTTGAAGAAGGGGCAGCTGGTGGCCTAGTGGTTAGGGCGTTCGCCCTGCGATCAGGAAGTCGTGGGTTCGATTCCCAAGACTGCTAGGCACCTCTGAGGTACCCTTGAGCAAGGTACCGTCCCCACACACTGCTACCCGGGTGCCGTGTTCCTGGCTGCCCGTTGCTTCACTTGGTGAATGGGTTTAATGCAGAGGAAGAATTTCGTGCTGTGGTGTGTTCATGTATGACGGAATTATCACTATCAGATGTGGACTACCTGAGCACTGATGTACGTCGTCCTGGATAAGAGCATCTGCTAAATGCTGTAAATGTACTTCTTTGTCAGGGAAAGAGAGGTGTAGAGATATTAGATGACCTAAAAAATAAGTAATGCAAACACATTCATTTGGAAAAAAATCTCTTATAAATAAATTGTTTTTATGCTTGCATGAGGCGGCCATACCGTTTCAGTTGTTAATAAGCTTATCAGTTATTAAAACTGTCGATAGTGGCATACTAAGTAAACAACACTTAATCGAATTGTTGGAAATGTATTATTTTGTTGACTGGGTTTGTCGGGGTCCTGAGGGTGTTCACTAACCTGCTGAAGTGATCGAGTCAAGTCTCTCCTCCGGTTTCAAAAACGTGGTACTGTGATCCCACAGATCCAGCTACAACTGACAGCGCTTTGATCCAAAGTGTTGGTCATTGTCAGATTGGGGGGGGGATCATATTTTGGGGGGCGGAAAGATTTGCATAGGTGATAGCCAAGTTTGCCTATATACAGAACAGTGGGAGAAGAATTTAATCTTTTAAATGATCTGGTCTGATAAATCGTGCTTTATATGAACAACGACATGAACTAACATGGTCAAAAGGTCCTTAAACTTTAACGTTGTCTTTAGTGCTGTTTACTTTCTCATCACTGTGTGTTTTGTATGTATAAAACTGTGACTGAAGTTGATTTGGTCTGGAAAAACATCAGAATTACATCAACATCTGTCCTGACCTCTGATCAACAACGACTCAACGGTCAGTGAGAGCTGCAGAACCAGTTCTGGATCAGGTTGATCACACACTGATCTAATGGTTTTGCTCAACATCAACAACTCCCGGACTGGTCTTCATCTGCCTCACCCATCACTATTTTACACTCACAGACCCACACGAAGCAGAAATTCTTGTTATATTTGTGGGTTGGCATCATACACAGTATTCACACACACCACAGCATCATGAGGAACCTTTATTTAGAGACACACTCTGTTCATTCATCTTCACAATTCCCATAAGGGAGAGAAGTGATTGGCTGGCAACGATATAAGGTGGAGCTTTGTGTGTGTGTGGGTGTGTGTGTGTGTGTGTGTGTGTGTGTGCGCTAAAGACAGCTGGGAGCTGATCTGCACAGCTGAAGGAAGCTGAGACTCACGCAGAATTATAACAGCACTATTTATAACGGCATCAACCAAACACTATTCATAACAACATCAATTTGTTATTTCTTTATTAGGCATTAAAGAGCCCGTGTCCTGCATTTTTCTGTATTCACTTTTTTCCACGAAAGTCCATTTATGAGATTTATGTCATTTTATTTTAGGATTTAGTAATCTCCAATTCTACCCGGTAACTAGGTCTCCCCCAATCACACGACACCACCAAACACTGGGAGGGTGAAGGGAGCATGTGCTTCCTCCAACATACATGAAGTTCCGCCGCATCTCTGAAGCTGCTTTCGGAGATGCAGTTGCAGGAGAATTGTCTTGGACTCCATTCATGGCCGTAGCATCACCAGGGATCAAACCCATGATAGGGCTATCACTTAGATACGTAATTTTATATATTTTTAAGTAAAAATTTCCAACCTCTTTATCTTTTAGATGTACAGGTTGTTTTTTGCTACAGCACCTTGTTCTGATTGGCTGTCCTGTATTGTGCCTCATTCAAAAGTCCAGACCGAGACACACCTTATAACTTCAGGGTGAATGGGCGGAGCTACACTGATATATAAGTGAGTAGATGTCAATATGATGTTTGACTGACAGCTTAGTCTTCACAAATATATATATATATATATATATATATATATATATATGTGTGTGTGTGTGTGTGTTGAAACTTTACATTGCTTACAATGTTTATGGTACCTCTCTACAATAAGACTATCCTTATAAAGGGTATATAAATGGTTTATAATCAGGTTGTTAATTAGGTTGTAGACCGTTTATAAATCATTAATAAGCAGTTATAAACAAGTTATAACAGTTATACTGATGTAGGCTCACTATTTGGCAAGATCTGGTGTTTTAACGGTAGTAGCATATTAACAAAGACCTAAAGAAGCAGACAGTTTAAAATTCTACCTGAGAAAGAAACAAGATAAACTCAGCAACCAGCAAGATCTGAGATCACAGCCTGCCTCAATGTATGACACCTGTTATAACTTGTTTATAACTGCTTACTAACTGTCTACAAACTAATTAACAACCTGATTATAAATAATTTATAAACCTTTATAAAGGTAGTCTTATTGTAAAGTGTTACCATGTTTACATACTAAATCAAACTTTTTTTCACTGATAAAATGAGGAAAATCTGTTTTGCCATGACCCTTTAAAGATGAGAGTTTTGATGTGCTTATGAAAGTACTCTGAATGATGCATTTTTTTTTGCCTGACATCACATCTGAAGATAAATAATGTATATGGGTTTGTTATTATATAAATATATGTAAGATTTCTGCAACATAAAAGCTCTACAGGCACATGCTGCCCTCTAGTGCTCAGACTCAGAAATGACTGTGAATTTAGATGATCTCTCAACAAACTCTCTGAGCCTGCAGAACTTTTTAGTGGAAAACAAAAACACAGCAGGAGAAGCTCATTCCTGCCAAATGGAGGACGAAAACAAAAACATTCTGGCAGTAGTGTGGCAAAATATTCACTTACTATCTCGAAATAATGAGTTATTAAATTTCAGGAACATACTATTTAGAGATACTAAGTCAGAGTTTTGCAAAATTAGTTAATATCGGTTATTCTTAAAACATCATTTTGAGATGCTGAGTCCAAATTTGAACAAACTGAAAAAGAGCACAGAATTTTTTTCTCCTTTATCTGGTGGAAAGAGGCTTTGATTTATTTTAAAAAATGCAAGGAAGATCATTTTAACCTGTTTGGTGCTTTAATGTACAAAGCATTTGTACAGATGTTTGCCATTTAAACATAACTGTACCCAGTGGGGATGACATAATTTAAAGCAAAGTATTTTTGGCTTCCAAGCATTAAAATTGTGATCAATAAAGATTTAATTTACAGCGACAGCCTTAAAGTTAAGCAGTTCTGTTTTTGGAGAAATTGCTGCCACTGAAGTTTTAACTATTTAACGATAGTTAACGATATTACATTGACATAATACATCATATTATGTTTTGAGATGATAATAGACACTAACATTTTCATTGTGTCTTATTGCTTGACACTGTGTCCAGAAACACTGACTGAATAACAAGGAAAATATAATCAAGTTCTTTTTCTGAGGTAAAGCCAGGATGGATCAACAGTGACTACAGAAAGAAGCTCTATTTTTGCTTGAGGCTTTAGAAACACCCAACCCTGTGGAATGGCATGATGTTACATTAAAGATTTTGTTATTAGTATATACCAGGGGTCACCAACATGGTGCCCGCGGGCACCAGGGTGCCCCCAAGGACCATGAGAAGCCCGCGGACCTGTTCTAAAAATAGCACAACTCACCAGTGAGCAGCGTCTAACATTTAATTTGATCCTGTTGCTCTTCTTCTTTAATCACATTTGCATTTATATAGATTTAAAAATGACAATATCTAAAAAAAGTATTTAAAACATGTTTATTATACATGAAGTTTAGATAAGTTTAGGTAAACTCTGTTCTAGTGTATCAAACTGGCAGCCCTTCGTATGGCTCAGTACCCGTGAAGTAGCTCTCAGTTTCAAAAAGGTTGGTGACCCCTGCTATATACAGTGCTGAGCCATCCCTCATTTCTTCATATTTTGCTTCCAAAGAGCCAGACTTTCCTCTGTTTTTTTTTTTTTTTAAATATAGCCTAGAGCAGAGGTCCCCAACCACCGGGCCGCGGACCGGTATCGGTCCGTGAGTCATTTGGTACCGGGCCGCAAAGAAAGACAGAACAAAAAATATTTTATTGATTATCAGAGTCTGAAAGATATTTTATTTTGAAAAAAACGCTCGTCTCGGTCACGTAATACGGTACATCAAAAATTTAGCACATAAACTAGCAAAAATGAGTAAAAAAACAAACGCACTGTGTCTTTAAGTTGTATCTATACCGGTCTGTGAAAATATTGTTTTACATGAAACTGGTCCGTGGCGCAAAAAAGGTTGGGGACCGCTGGACTTGAGGAACAGTTCTCCAGGCTTCCTGAAGGACTTTCAAAGTTTTTGGCTCTCATTTTCAGTCCATTCCCTGAACCTGACCAGTATTTTGTTTGTGAAGCCACACAGTGACCTACGTATGAATCATTCAAGCAAAACAAAGTCTAACTAACTGGACACCTTTATCTAGGCTCCTTGTATCTTTAGGCACTTTGCAGCCTGTCACAGTAAAACATCTCTTCCCGTTTCTTTCATTTATAGATAAGACAGTTTTACAGGCAGAAAACAGTATTTCTGCACCAACAAGGCGGTTCAAAGCAAAATGGGTACAGTAGGATATAAAGCCAATGTAGTTTATTATGACTAATATGATTGTTGTTATTACTGATATTTTAATGTGATAATATGTCATGACCACAACAACTTACACTGCATCAGGGACTTCTTTTTTAAAATATTAAACCAGTTCTGATTGTGATTAATATCAGCTAAGTGGAAAAAGTGAGGAACACTCAAAAGCATGTTTTAAATTAAATGTAAAAACAGAAGAACTGCATGAAAAAAAAACTACCAAAGAGTCTCTCTGAGGAGCAGAATTAAGTAAAAGTGACAACAGCAGAGATTTCCCTACATGTATAAATGTACTCTAAATGTGTTCAGAACGTACTCTGAATATGTTTCTGAATACATTTGAGACAATGTGTTTCACATTTGGCCATCACTGCTCTGTACTACTCAACTCTGTAGGGAAGTATTTAGCACTGGCACTGGCTTTGTGACTATCCCACCAAAACACCACCCATTCGCCACACTATTATGGCTCTGCTGCGCGACAGAGAGGGCATGCTTTCTCTGCCTGAGATACCTGGAGCTCCTACCAGCATGAGACCTACTTACTAACCCCGCTCTTCCATGATGTCTTTATGGAAAATAAAAAATACACAATTAGATTAAAATGTTTTAACCCTTAGAACTCAGAGTGTATCAGTAAACTCTGATTTCAGTAAATATAAACTGTGTAAAACAGTCTAGAACCGGTGTTTACCTTCAGAACTCAGAGTGTATCAGTAAACTCTGATTTCAGTAAGTATAAATGGTATAAAACAGTCTAGAACCGGTGTTTGTTCTCCTTTGCTGCTCTTTCTCGGCGCACCGCTGCTCGGCTGCTCTCCGGAGCCCCTCCCTCTGTGGATTTTCCCCTCCCACTTGTGGGCGGAGACTAACCTGAAAGTTCTCCCGGGTTCAAAGATCTTGTGTTTTTTCCATTTGTTTCTAAAACCTAAAATAATTTTTTTTTCATTTTTGTTCTTTATGTTCATTTGCATGTGACACTGTTTTTAAAACTCCAGTAGTGGTTTTTATTATTACATGTTTTTAAATTACAGTAACTTGTTACAGTGATGCCTGTCTCCAGGCAGGGAAGGGAGGCGAAAACGCAGACTGCCATCATCAATGAACTTTTATTTATCAACACAAAAAGGCACGAGGGCCTAAACACAAAGCAAACCTCTAAAGACAGGCATGTAGGTAGAACTCAAGGTAGGATGATGGTGGACCGACCCCTAAGGGCCCATTCAAACTGAACTAAATACACACACCCTAAAACCCACTAGCCAATGAAACTAAACATCACTTTAAATTGAGCACACCGGTCAGCTGAAACAAATTATACCCACAAACTCAAAACCGGTGTGCTCAGACATGTCAAAATAAAAGCCAAAGTACAAACAAACTGAAAAGGGCGGCCTCTAGCGGCTGCCAGACGTAACATAACTTTGGTTCTATGTGACACAGGAACACCAAACAAAGCTCAGCATGACATCTTTCATCTCAAGCATCAATACAAACCAGGGGAACTTCCATATAAGGAGCTGATTTGCCATATGACGACAGGTTACCATTTGTGGCACTGCTGGCACGGATCATTGCTGCTCGTGTTCTAAGGGTTACGTGATTGGGAAAGCGAACACTGCTCAGTAGAGGACAAATGCTGCTTCACAATCATGCAAGGCCTTTGATGACTGAGCACAAACTCTCACCACCCTCTCGGAGCCTGTGAAACCTTTTCCACAGCAGACAAAAGTGAATAGTACAACACTGTTGCTCATATAGATAATCTCTAAAACTGACCGTTTATACTGTTGACTATTTTTGGCTCTATATAAAAAAAAAGCTTAATCAGCCTCTGATTGTTTTTTCTTTTTTTTAACATCTCAAGCTCAAACACCATATTATCATACAAGAAGAAATTTTACTTTTCACAGAGGTATTTTTTCATTTCACGGCAAGGAGCATCAAACCATTGGTGTGTGTCACCACCTCTGTTTCCCAGAGCAGCACAGTTCTCTCCAGAAGGGTCCTCATGTCTCCAGTTATCGGGCTCATTGTTTTTCCAGAACCTGCATGGATGAGAAAGTGTGAACCCTTCATGCATCTTCTTTTTCTAAAGCAAAGACACAAAAGTTCTGTAGGAACTGTATGAGAAAACACGTCTCATACTTTACACCCGTCTCAGTCAGGGTCTGGTTGTTCACCCACATCCACTTTCCTTCCGTCTCCAAGTCATTCAACCCGATCCAGTGAGTTTCTCCAATTCTTGATGAAACAAAACTCTAATGGATAGAGTAACAGTGGGGTAATTTGAGTACAATAACATGTGGTTACAGTCTACATACAATCTACTTGAGTTTAATCTACATCACTGGTGCTGATAATGGTACCAAAACCTGAGTTGGTACTCGGACACTGGAAAAACGACATGCCAGCAGTGTAGAAGTTCTTACTGAAGTAAGAAATGAAAATTAAAGTAGATTCTCCAGACTCACCTGCTGAGCTTGACTGGTGATTATAACCAGATGACTTCCTTTCTCAGCACAGTGGTCTCGACTCTTCATCCAGTCCAGTTTGTCAGTAGAGAAGTAGTAACACTTTTCACCATAATACATCCACCCTTCTCCACACAGAGTACAGTTCTGACATTCTAATGTTAAACAGAAGATATATGATATAAAGGTTTTCATTTTGATCAATTTTGACTGAGAGCATAGAAGTTAAATTACTTTCTTAAACATCATTGTTTAAACTGAAGAAAGTTTAGTCCTTAGGTATCCTTCAACATGTTATTTTGCCTCTACTGACCACCAGAGGCTGTCTAAAGCACAAATGGAGACTCTCTGGGGGACTGCACACAGGTCCAGACCTTAAGACCTATCCTAAATAATGGGGTCTTCCATGTCCACATTTTGGTGATTTCAGTAACATATTGATGTAAATATGCAGTAACTCTCCAACTCTGCACACAAACCCCTCCATAAGGCAAAGCTTACACACTGTGCTTATTTTGAAAGTAGCACCACTGTACACAGTTTACTCAGGTTAACCAATGCTGGACCTAGTTACAGGGGAATTCCACCGATTTTTAAACATTTCTTTCTACTTAGTGTTCTTCTTAAGTTTTGTTTTTATGTTCTTTTTATAGCCGAAAAATGGTGCCGCTTCTCATCCAAGCCTGTTTGGAATTTTGCCATGGTTCCAACACTGAAACATTCATTATTATCCATATACAGCTTTTTGGTCAGTTGATCAGGAGCTGAGTATGGATCATTTAAAAATGATAATTTTCCCCAATGACTTGAATGGTGGATTGTTCGGCCATTGTGACCTCATCTCACTCTGCAAGCTAAGCTGACTTTAGGAGAGAGGAGAGAGGAGCCCCATGACCGGAATGACTCAATTTCTGTTAATAACACCCTTTAAGACAGTAAAGCTCAGGTCTTTACTGAGTTATGAAAAGAAAGATGTATGTTACTGTTTGTTGTGGTTTATAAAAAAACTAATCAGGCCATGAATGCTTGTTTTAATGCTGCTAGTAAGTTAGCAAGCTGCTAGCCAGCTCAGTTAGCCAATCTGAGTGTCATGTCATAGCGAGCCTGGGTTAACCAGAGGCTGGAGGCGCGTGTGCAGATTTCCATAGACTTTATTCAATACACTTAAAGGAAAACAAAAAGGCACGAGGGCCAACAAACAAAACAAGATGCTTAAGTCTAGAACCCAGGATACAAAGCGAACAGCAACAGTAAGGTAACGGTGATAACGGTGAACCCACGCAGGGGTCCAACACAAATGAACTTAAATACCCTAACCTGAGCACACCGGTCAGCTGGACTTGATAATAACCAAACTCAAGACCGGTGCGCTCAGTTGACATAACAAAAGTCCTTTAACACAAAAACAAAACCATAGCGGCCTCTAGCGGCCGTAACCAGATCTGACACTGAGGCTGTATCTTAACTTTCTGGGTGTAAAATGTGTCTGAAGGACAGTAAAGTGTGGTAGTGTGACAAGTTAAGTTAGCCTGCAGGTTTTGCGCTGAAAGTTTTTTCCTTGGATTCTCACCTGCCTAAAGAGCCCTGAAAACTTTAGTAAAATATATTGATCACATGCCTTTGCACTGAGACTCAACAGACATTTATAACGTCTGGACAGCAGCGGCAACAAAAAATCATCAAAGGAGACACAGCATCTTTAGCTAATTAATAGAATTGTACCGTATTCTGCAGCTGTTATATATTTTAAGCTGTACTGACCCTATACACCTATCCAGACATCTATTTTATTTTTCCATTTAAGTTAAGACAATTAAGATAAGATCAGGTTTAAATACACACCTCTCCCCATGTGCCATATCAGAAGAAGGCTTGATTTTGATGAGGCATCATTTTGAATTCAGTATTGTGTTTAAAGTTTTGAGAAAGAAGTAAAAGTAGTAATTGCTTCTGTTTTTATATACAGAGCGTTTGTGTAAAAATGCTAAAGTATTGGCTAACCATAACCCTAACCGTCACAGAAATCAGTGTTACACCGCCATTGTGTTACTTTAGAAATGGGGCACTATGTTATTGTAAGGGGCCAGCCTCGGGCTGGACTGGCCACTCCGACCAGCAGGGGGAGACGTAGCATTGCTACTGCCGAGTCGGGTAGAAGAAGAAGATGAAGGCCGCCACCATCCCGCGACCCTTTATAACCGGTGCTGTGCTCAGCCTCATCGGTGGGTCTTTGTTTTCACAAGCACTGACTTGAACTGGTAGTCTCGGTATTGTGAGAGTTCTCGAGTTCTTGAGTTCCCGAGTTCTCAAACACTTCTCTTAGTGCTCATCTTGAGCTTTTCCCTTCGGCACATTTTCACTGCACCACACTCCTGTCCCTTTCCCCCCTCTCTCCAAACCGAGCCTGGTGTTTTGCCAGGCCAGGCGCTGTTTTGTTTGAGGGTGTTTTTAGTTTCTACCATGAGTGGAGTGGCTAGTTTCCTTCCTGGCATTTTCAGTTTCTTATTTTCTGATTAGTACACCATCTGAGGCATTCTGAAGCACCCGTGTTCATTTCCGCCTCAGTGGCTCGGCGAGTAAGCGTGGTGGTCTAACGCTCCGGCCGCCACATGCTCTAGCCCCGCTTGCCACGGTACCGAATCCCGTCTTCGACGAATTAAACTTGAATCAAATTCGGGCTTTGTTCACCGCAGAGTTTAATCGTCCCCGCAGTGAATCAATGATTCAGTTCTCTGCTCTGCAGTCGGGTTCATAATTTGCCTCATTACAGTTATTTTTTTTTTTAGAAAAGGGCATTGCATTATTTTTAGAAAGGACATTGTGTTATTTTTTTTTAGAAAAGGCAGTGTGCTATTTTCAGAAAAGGCATTATGCCATTTTTTTTTTTAAACATTGCGTTATTTCAGAAAGGGCATTGAGTTATTTTAGAAAAGGCATTGTTTTAGAACAAGACTGCTGTTGTAGAAATGATTAGCTAACAGCACTGAAGGTCACTAAAACTGCATGTAGCGCCTCTAATGGACAAAGTGACCAAATAATCCACGGGACGTGTATAAACTCACGTACTGACACTCTCCGAGAGTTGTGCATGAATAGAAGGCTGCTTTTAAAATGTATTAAAAATTGAAGGTTTTGTATAGAGGCTTTTTGTGCACTGTTGTGAATTCAGAGTGTAAAAAGAAACATCTGACTGTTTACCACTTACCACAGCTTTTATTGAAGACTTCATGAGCCCTCTGGTACTTGACCTTCAGCAACTTATACTTTCTTTCTGTTTCTGATGAGAAGAGGAAAAGTTTAGTGTCCCACTTTAACGCATGAGCACATAATTCGTCAGGCATGAAGACAGGAGCAAACAAAAAATAAAAAAGAACTCTGGAATTACTGGTAAAAAAAATCATTTACATTGTTTAGACTTTTTTTAAAAATACTTAATTATTTAATTACACACTTATACCTTTATATATTTATATAATGTTACTGCAATAATTCTGAAGATAATTAAAGCTGAGAACTTTGAACGTACTGTAATGTTTCCTGTAAGAATCTGAAATGGAGTTAATAAGCTTCAACTGTGTGAAATGTTACATGTGGAAGAGTCGGGGTTTTACAGGTGATGATCAGTCGTTTTAAACTCATGTTCAAAACCACTAGAGACAGAAAACTCAGCAAACCACTTACCACTCGCGTTGTGCTCCTGCACTGACAATCTAAAGATAGCACTGGCATACTGCTCACTTAGAGCTTCAAAAGAGACCGCTTTATTAAAATCTGTTGAGAAAGAAGGTCAACAGTGAACTCTGAAGAAAAGAATAAGTGAGACTTGATAATAATTGGAACCAACATGTGATCCAACTATGAAGATCAGACCCAATACCCTGGCCATGCTTTTGAGGGTGGTCCAGTGAGGGGTGTAAAACACTGAAGGGCTTCATTAGAGGGTGAAACTGAAAGATACTCACACAGGATCCCTAGAACACAGAGCACCACCAAAGCACAGAGCAGAAGGAGGCTGAGAGCAGCCAGGAGGATCTTCAGAGTTCTAGAAGAAAGAGGGTTCCTCTCCCTGGTTGGCTGGCCTGAGAAAAATATATTATTATATTGCGTTTTGGATTTGTGGATGAAACTGCTGATCAAAAATCATAGACTAACCCAAAACATCATGACTGACCCTTAAAAAGCTGCACTATGACCAAAAGTGTCTGGATATCCTTCCAAATCGTTGGATTCAAGTGTTTCAGCCCCATCCATTGCTAACAGTTGTATTATATAAAGCACATAGTCATGCAGTCTCCATAGACAAAACCTGCCAGTAGAATAAATCATCCCGAAGATGACTGAAACACAGCACAGTATTAAGATGTCAACTTTGCCAAGTTAGTTTGTGTAATTTTTGCTCTTCTAGATCTGCTCCATTTGTGAGTAAATATCTGTATGAGCATTTCGGAGTATCTGATCACGTAAATGTGTGTGTACCTCAGTTAAAACTTCACTGACACAGATTTGTCTTCTCTTAACACATAACCAATTAAAGATGACTCTACCTGTCCAACCAAAACAGTTTCTCTTTCCATGTCTATGGTCCACATTTCCATAGAGGTGGTCCATTTTGTCATCTTCTCTACACACCGCCACCTCAAACACTCTCACATCAGGAAATGTGTTCTTATTCATACTGAAACAGACAGGAAGTCACTTATGAACCAGTTATGACCTACAGCGTTTTACTGCCGTGCAGTCCTAAACCACAACTGCTAATGTTCAAACTCGCCTGATTTTTTTTTTTATCTATTTTTTCAACCACAAATGATTGTCTTTGTAACATGGAGATGTAGACCATGGAGTAGGATGTAATTACAAACAGAGATTTAGCAGAATGAAAACACTGAACTAACACAGAGACTAACAATATGAAACAAAATAAAGCAAAAATTGACTGGGGTGTAGAACACAAACATGAACAAAAGAGAGCAAAACCACAGATAAGAACTACAGGTACAATGGAACACAGCAAAACAGAGCAAAATGCAGAAAACTGCAGAATGAGAATAACTGAGCAAAACCATCAAGAACCAACACAACTAGACTGAAAATAGGGGCTATTTATACAATTTAAACAAATGAGAAATGAGAATGCGGGTGGGGGGGGGGGGGTGGGGGGACGGGACATTACACCACACCATTCCGCCATTCTGTTAGTAAGAGTCCCACGTCACAGCAGCATGAGGGAACTTTATTTAGACACACTACACTGCAGGATGCTGAGCCCTCTACTATCAAGACAGTTTTACTATGCATGAAAAAATTGTATCAAGTGAATAATAAATAATAAAATGAATAATAAAATGGTACTTTATATCTTCCACTTTTAATGCACTAAAACAGTCTCACTGCCATTTTGCACTCTCTTTGTTCCTCTGATAATAATGTTTTCGTTACTGTGCCCTGTTTTCAGCAGCTGGTGGCCTAGTGATTAGGGGGCATGCCCCTGCAACCAGAAGGTCATGGGTTCGAATCCCAGGACTGCTAGAGGCACCTCTGAGGTTACCTTGAGCAAGGTACCGTCCCCACACACTGCTGTGTTTACTAGGTGAATGGGTTAAATGGGTTAAATAGGTTAAATGCAGAGAAGGAATTTCACGCTTTTCATACTGTGTTTACACAAGACTGATATGTAAATGAGCTCTGTTCTGACTGGCTGGTCTGTTTTGTGCCTCATTCAAAAAGCAGTCCGGGCTGAAACACTCTTTATGACTACATTGTGAATGGGTGGGGCTTAACCGCTGTAGGTTGAATAGCTCAGTAAATAAGACTTCTCTTGGAACTGAACTCTTCTTTTTAAAGGGGGATTTTTACAGGAAAAGAAAAAAAAATCTTTTGACTTTCAATGGAAGTTATCAAGACATTACTGAATATTTCATATTATTGAATCAACTGAACACTGTTTATTACAGCACATTCCACTTTTCATATTTCCACTTAATTCATTTTTGCATAGCCATTTTCCAACCTTGATTTGTCCCCCCGAAACAAATCAGCTGTTTTCATTACTGTACCTTTAAAAACTGATCTATGTAGGTGAGCTGTGTTCTGACTGGCTGACCTGTATTGTGCCTCATTCAAAAAGGATTCAGGGCTGAAACACTCCTTATGAATTCAGTGGGAATGGGAGTGGCATGAATATTTAGAGCTCAGTAAATAACACTTCTCTTGGAACTGAACTCTTCTCTTTCTATTTCTCTGATTATAATGAGGCTTTGACACAATATAATATATAAAGTTAATATTTCCTAATTATTAAAAAAGGCAGAAATGGAGATGGGTTTTATATGATATGTGAGAGACAAAATGTTTATATTGTGACATCACAAAAACAGTGAATGCAAAACAGGCTCTTTTATCGGCTAAGTGTTCGTGCATGGACTGACAAACTGTATGTGGTGGAATATTTACACACTTCTATTCCAAATGTTGTTTATTTTCATGAAAAAGTGCTATTTAAAGGTGAGCTCTTTTCAGTATGAATGTTTGAAAGTTACCCTGAACTGTGCTGACACTGCGCACATACACATGTGCTAACACAAACACACACACACACACACACAATATATATATATATATATATATATATATATAAAAACATATGTGTATGTACAAAACATATCTTAATTCACAATGTAAGTGTTATGCTTTTGGCTAGCCCAGGAAAGGAGACACACTCACAGGAAATACTGAAAATACTTTATTAATGAAGCTCTTGGCAGGAATTGCAGAGAAAGAAGTGCAGCGTCTCAACACAGCCAAAACCAGTCCCCAAGCACAGCACTAGATTAGGAGCTGTTTCAGGTAAAACAGCCAAAAAAAAGCAACGCCAAGAGCGACACGCTGAACACAGTGCCGTTGACTCCTTCCCTTTCACTCCTGCTGGTACCTGTCTGTCACAAATCACTCCTGCCACTCTTCTCACA
>JBBPCZ010000148.1:21165505-21175537 GCA_037974445.1 Brycinus macrolepidotus | reverse complement strand
TGTAATTTGTGTGTAAATACCCATAGTATCTTTGTGAAGTATTGCCTTTCACGGTGTACTGAGTGGCCTTACCTTTGCATTACCTTTGATTCTCGTTGCTGATTGTTTTGTACTTTGACTTATGCCTCTAGCCTTGCCTATGCCACTCCTGTTTTTGGTTTTTCACTCTGTTTTGGCTATTTTTGGATCTTGTCTTGTCTTGCTCTTCTGCAACTTTTTGCCCCTGCTCTACCTGGATTTTAATAAGGATTTTAAATTTGGATCTGCTTTCATGGTTTGTCAATGATTGAACTCATTCTGTTTTTGAATACGAACTCTCTTTATCTTATTAAACTCTTAACTGAGTCCTTCACCATCTCATCATTACACATAACCACATGTGTCTGGTCTGTAGCCCTGCTCTCTAGCCACTATTCCCAGAATCTATTCCCAGATCTTTCTAATGGTAAACTGTTTTTGGATTTCATTGTTATGCTGTATTTTGTTATTTGTTTCCTTTGCTTTGACCCCTTGGTTCCCAGTTTTAGTACAAGGAAATAACAGTGCACTCCAAATGTATTTGGTTTGTATTTATTTGTTTAAAGTGGCTATAGCCTAATAAACAAAAATACAAAAACACCTCTAACCAAGCCCAAAGTTTATCTATCTAATCTATCTTTGAGATTAAAAAGAAAGAAACGTAAATACAAGTTCTTACATAGCTCCCTAACCCAAAACCAGGAGAAAACTAATTCAACCAGAATCTTGTCGACTTCCTACTAACCACAACCACCAAGTGTTATTTATAAACAGTGACCTTTTAAGTTACTTACAAGATATATACATACAATTAAATACTTAATCTCAAAGGGACAATGCACAAACAAGGTAAGAAACAGGCAGGAAGTTTTACACAGTAAATTCAATACATGTAACAAACAGCAAGTAGACAAAGCAAAGGCAACGGTCTGCCCAGACTGTAGTTTGTCAGTGGTTTTTATATTTGTCCTGATTCCAACAGCCAACCAGTCCAAAGCAAGAGGCAGGAGCAGGGTGTTTACAAAGTGTGATCATCCAGCCATTCAAGGGCATGTGTATGACACATGTATTGCAGAGGTTGGGTCAAAAAGAGGAATTAAATTAAATTTTGACCTAAGTGCATACTTTCTGTCCCTGGTCTTCCCCCTGATATCCCCCTGATATCTCACTTTCTGCAGGACAGAAGAAGTTACCTTTTCTGGCTGCTTCTACCTCGTTAAGCAAGCCCTCTCACCTTTGTGAGAGCAAACATTTAAAACGTGCGGTATTGCAGCATGTAGAAGCAACACCTCTCAACAGCAAATCAATGGAGCTGTTAGAAGTTTGCAAGGCTCAGAAAGCGTATCAAAGAAAGTCTACAGATGAAGAGTCAGTTTTGTGATAGGGCATTAGATGAGTCAATCTTTTGTCACAAAGACTTTCATATAACAATATCCAGTTATGAACTGCACATATGCAATATGTTGCAAAGATAAACAGTGGCAGTCTAGATTGAATTTGATCTCTGGTTTTTCAGCAGCATCCTAGATGCATAGATTTGCTTGATCCATTTTATTCTAATGCTTTCACAAATAGTTCTTTCAACTTATAGCAATTATACCAAAAATAATCAGTGCTAAGACTGTGAATTCCCTGAAGGGAATATGATGTAAGATAAAAATACTTACAAAGAAATCTGGCCCTCAAAGTTAGCTTAAAATGAATGAGAGAAAATATTCTGAGACAATTTTTAAAATGCTGTTTGTATGAGGATTCAACTCCTGTGCTGTGCAAGCTCCCAGTTTACACAGATGAAAGACATTGCCCTAACAGATGAAAGACATTCTCCTAATGGCTTGCAATTGGCTTCTACCTGTGAATCATCAAAAAGGTTAACTATTTCTTATTTAAACCATTGGTCGGACTGTGAATCTGAAGGAAAGCTGTGAAAATGAAGATCAAAGATCATTCTAAATAAATTAGAGATAAAGTTATAGACATACACAAGATAGGAGCAGGTTACAAAATAATATGAGTGTTTTGGGATAACCCAATAAACAATGTTGGAGCAATTGTGGGGAAGAGGAAGCTGCATCATACCACCTAGATACTGCTTAGACCGCACTGTTCCTCAAAACTCAGCACTAGAGCAAGAAGGGGAACAAGGCCAACACAACACATTTGGTTGTACAACAAAAAGGTGAATTTTCTATAATGGCCAAGTGAAAGTCTGAATCTGTCCACAAGTGTCATCCAACCAACTCGAACAACCTAGGGCAAATTTACCTGGAAGAATGTGTGAAAATACCTTTCAAATAGTGTGTAATATGGTAGAATTTTACCCTAACTGACTTAAAGCTGTTATAGCAGCAAAAGGTAGTACCAGTCTTAAGGGGTTGAATACTTGTGCAAGATGAATTTTTCAGTGTTTTCTTTTCAGTTTGTTTTGTTTTGTTTTTTTAAATACTGGCTGCAGCAATCTGTGTAAGTGTTATTTGTAACACCAGACAACCAGGGGATAAATACTTTTGGAAGGCACTGTAGTCAATGCCTTAAGTGACTTAAGTGCACAACTGAAGATCTCTGTCAAAAATAAAACAGCGGTAAAAAAAAAAGTTGGGTAAAGCATTATAGAATTTTAGCTTTGCACTTGTGAATGTTCATGTTTATTTTATAGGCACCAACATTCAACATTTATTATAAATATGACATCTCCGAAAGTAAAGTTATGCAGTGGATGAAAAGTACTTATATTCACTATTCCAGGAGACAATAAGATAATCAGTTTGATCAAGTTTTTTGTCCCACTTTAGATAATGTTCTACTTTATGAGAACTCACCCTATTTACAGAGACAACCTGAGTAAGCAAATGATGAAACTTCACTCTCTGTTTAATGATTAGTCCTAAATATTGAGTAACTAAAGAAGTTCCAGATCAAAGGGTAACCTCAAATGCATTATAAAAAGCAAAGTAACTGCGTGGACTGAGGTAAAACTATCCAAAGCTATTTAGGTAGAGTTACTGTTACTGCTGCACAATGTGGCATGGAATTTTCTTGCCGATATGTTTCCTTTTTTCACTACATAATTTTTTTCATTTCAGTAAGTGGTGCTAAGAAAATTATCTAATAATCATGAGTATTTCTGTTCCTTTGGAAATGCCACTTAAATTTGACTGACACTATGAAGTTTTCCTCACATATGTTATTAGTATACTCTCTATATTACCATCTGCAGTGGGACCATTGCATGTTACGGGCGAGAAGGTCTCTGTTAAGCCAATAATTGAAAATGGCACTTATATAAACCCAGAGCTTGGTAAATATCATGCCAGACTGAGAACTCTTAGTCGGAGCTGCCGGGCCATCAAAGAGAAATCTGGAGATGCTACTGGTAAGTGAAATCTTGCTTTGACATTTCATTAGAATACCACACATTTTGTGTGCTTGATTGGCTAACACAGACATTGTTCTTCAGATGGGATATACTACTTAACAACAGAAAATGGTGTGATGTACCAGGCATACTGTGATATGACCACTGCTGGGGGTGGCTGGACGCTGGTAGCCAGTGTGCATGAGAACAATATTAATGGCAAATGCACTTTAGGGGATCGTTGGTCAAGCCAGCAGGGTAGTGACCCCAAACGACCCACTGGGGATGGAACGTGGGCTAACACTGCCACATTTGGCACTCCAGAGGGTGCTACTAGTGATGACTACAAGGTACAATATCATTACTTATTTTAATTAAGCAGAGAAATCCCACTTCCAAATTAGTGTTGACAAATAATTCAGATACCAGACTGGTGTTTAATATTTTATTTCTAATTTTCTTTCTGATTGCTATTTATTTTAGTTCGTCTACTATATTGTCATGTGTTTTAAACTCAAATGTTCAGAAACAATGAAAAACAATGAAAGACACGTCTCATAAAAAAAATAGAACAAACAAATCGAATGAATGTTTTTCTTAACTTGAACTGTCACTTGGTCAATATATTGCGTCAATGGTCTTTATAATAAAGTTTCTGAATGGCTTTTGGTAGGAATGCACACTCAGAGCTGGCTGACTTCTGAATTTAAATATATGTTGTTTTTATTTGAGCTGATCTGTCCTGCAGTGTCATGATAGGAGCCCAGTAAGTGGATCTGCACTGTATTTAAATGACACCTTGTACTAAATAGTTGATTCTTAGCTTCAGTGTAGCACTTCATGTAGGTAGCTGATTTCTCATTTATTAATTTTAAAATAAGCAAATACTGTTTTTTTTTTTGCAACTTGTGTTAACAGAAATTACAATAGATGTACCAGTGTATTTTGTGTATTTATTTAACTCAAACAGTGTGACATTCTGTTTCTGTGCACTACATAGTGCACTATAGTGTATTATAGTGATTTGGTAAGGGAGCACATATCAAGTCTTAGCATTTAATTGACCGCACTTTATTTCCATCTTACAGAATCCTGGTTACTATGACATTTATGGGGAGGATGTATCCGTGTGGCATGTTCCTAATGATGTTCAGCTACGAAACTGGACCAAAAGCTCTATCCTGCGCTACCATACTGAAAGCAAGATCCTCAAGGACTATGGTGGAAATCTCTACCACTTATTCCAGGTAATGTCAAGTCAAGTAGGAGTTTGTCATTTTAACCATATACACAGTAATGTATAACACTATAAAACACAATTAGGCAATGCAATCCTATACCATTTGATACGAATTATTCTTCATAGAAGCTTTCATGATTCCTGACTGTTATTTGGATATACTACTCTTTGGTTTTCAAGAGATTTCCATTTTTCAGAAATATCCGGTGAGGTTTGGAGCAGGAGAGTGTAACAAAGACACTGGACCTTCCAGTCCTGTGGTGTATGATACTGGGGACAAAGAGAAAACAAAGAACTTCTATGGACCCTCTGTAAGAGGTATGATAAGCTTTTGTAACAGCAATCTAAAGTGACAAATTGGGCCTTTATGCAGTGACACCATGACTGTTGTGGTAATGTATTCCCTATGTGACATTTGTTAACTCTGATTTTACATTAGATCAGTTTGAACCTGGCTTCATTACCTTCAGAGTTTTCAATGAGGAGAAGGCAGCTATGGCTATGTGCTCTGGGATCAAACCCACTGGATGCCATACAGAATATGTAAGAATTCATTGTTCTCTGAACCATCTGCACTTCTTTTATGTGTACTTGATATTATGAGTAATGTCTTTGTAAGATGTTGGTTTCATCTGTTTTTGTGCATTTTTCAGTACTGCATAGGTGGAGGAGGACATTTTCCAGAAGAAGCTCCTCGTCAGTGTGGGGACTTCACTGCTTTTGACTGGAATGGTAAAGGAACACACACCAGAGAAAGTGCTTCCATGTCAATTACAGAGGCATCAGTTCTGGTCTTCTATCGTTAAGATTGTGCTGTTTTATGGACTTCTAAAAATCCAAGTCCAATCTCTGAAACTCGCCAACAAATGCGTATTCTATTGTTTTCCTCCTCACTACTAATCATAATACTTTTTTATTCAATCTAGTGTTTTGTGATTTCTCCAGTGCGTTGCATTTTCACTTTTTTGAAAATGTTGTTTAGTGGTTAGTATGACACCTAGCCCTCTGTTCCCACACATATTGATCTAGCTATTTAATTTTCTCTTTTCACAATTATGTATCCACAAGGTGGTAACATGGAAAATTGATAAATGTTTTTGTTATGTAAAAACACACAATAGTAGAAAAATACTAGGAAAATGTAGGATATGGCATCTCTAAAAATATTTTTTTAACTCCAACCACCTTTTTTGACATTGCTTTCTGGCACTCTCTTCCTAGTTTTTTTTTTATTACTGCTTTTGATTCTCTTTACCTGAAAATGTAAACCTAAATTTATTCTGAACCATATCATACATATAAATATGTGTGCTGCAATGTCACCTATAGCTTCTGAGTGTTTCTGAGAAGATGTTTGGACAAAGATATTTTCTGTTGACAATCACATTGTACACATGACAGTGCCTCTCTCTCTCTCTCCCTTTTCCCTCCCACTCCCAGCTGTATTTATGAAGGTTTGATTAGGATTGTTGGCAATGATATACACATTTCATGGATATTAACAATATTAACCGTTGTGCCAAGAAGCAATGTCAACAAAAGGTGATATGAGCTGAAAAAATATTTTAGAGGGGCCATTTCCTACATTTTCCTAGTATTTTTCCACTATTGTGTTTGTCTATATAACAAAAACATTAATCACTTTTCCATGTTACCAGCTTGTGTATTCACAGTTGTGAAAAGAGAAAATTAAATAGCTAAATCAATTTGTGTAGGAATAGAGGTCTTTCCACTATTAATAATATACATTTCCTGTCTCCTCCCTTAGACTCTCATTACTATAATCCAAAATCATTTCTCTCTCGGCCAAACTCATGTGGGTGGTGAAACAAAATATTTGATCTGACATATGAAATCATTAGTAGCACTTGGGAATATGATACAGCGAAAAGTTTTGCCAAACTAGCCACACAGAGCAATTTTAGGTAGCCATTCTTGGACGTCACAGCATATTTGTTACAGCAGCTGATTGACACTTGAGAACCATGTTCAAATCCAATTGTCAGCAAGGGTATCCCACACAGAGATTTCCATATTTGAGCCACTACGCAATGCTAAATTGGATAACGTATACTAATGAAGGTAGATACTATAAAAATGAACATGTTGCTTGAGAAAATAAAATATATCACTTTAAAAAGTGCAGAAATGTGTTTGTAATTTAATGTTATATTGTGTGTGTGTGTGTGTGTACAAAATAAACAGAATATTACATCTATGTATATTTTTTAAAAGTACTTCAGAATCAGAATCAGATTCCCGAATGATCCCGAATGAAACTGTTCATGCTTTGCACAGACATACAGAGACATAAAGAGAAGAACAATATAAAATATAAGTCAACATAAAACTCCTTTTGTACATAAAACTGTACAAAAGTAAAAGCAGCCCACATCATAGCATAATGTGAGAAGAATATTGTTTGAAATCTGTCTGAAGTCACACTTTGTGACTACTAAGAGGGGCATATTGGTAAATTATCCTGTTGTGTGGGCCAGGCATGCTGATGACACATGCTGTAGAAACCAGTGAATAGAAAAAGTAGGAAATTTTACTTTGAAATGTGGTGGACTAAAACCAAAATGAAAATGCATTCTGTCATAAGTATGTTTTAAGTCAAATGGCTTTCTGTTCTTTTACTAGTAGGAGAGGAGAAAATCCCTTGGAAAAAACCTTAATTTTTGAGATTCCTCCACCCAACGTAGAACAGAGCATCACCATGCTATTTTCACATCTTTGATATGCCTGTTTTACGAAATTGATGGTTGTATGAAAATGTTACAGCAAAAGTGATTTGTTTGGATGATATTTTGATCATTCCCAGAACTGAAAATAGGAAAAAATTGGATTTTACAACAGGGACAGCGTTTATTGTATCACATGTATCAGATCAGATAAACACATTTTCACCCATAGTGCAAAGATGAAAATGGGGGTGCGCAGGGGCACTATGCATGTGTGCATGGAAACAAACAGCTTGGAGAATCAAAGAAAAATCTCTCTTCAGCGCAAAACTTGCTGACTGACTTAACCTGTCACACTACCACACTTTACTGTCCTTCAGACACATTTTTCACCCAGAAAAATTAAGATACAGCCTCAAGTCAGCTAACTGGGCTGGCTAGCAGCTTGCTAGCTAAATAGCAGTGCTAAAACAAGCATTCATTATTTTATGAACCACAATAAACAGTGACACGCATCTTTCTTTTCATAACTGATCTGAGCTTTAGTGTCTTAAAGGCTGTTTATGAGCCTGCTGTATCCTGCTGTGGACTGATTTGTTGCTCTGCGTTTGTTGCTTTGCAGCTGCCATAGCTGTGACATCACAACGCTTGCTCCGAGACCCTCTCTAACCATCCAGAAACATCATGCTGGCTCCTTTTCAGGCAGCTGTTGGCCTAGTGGCTAGAGAGTTGCCACTGCAATCGAAAGGTTCTGGGTTCAAATCCTAGGACTGCTAGTGGCATCACTCAGGTATCCTTGAGCAAGGCACCGTGCCCATGCATTGCTCCCCAGGCATTGCATTCCTGGCTGCCTGCTGCTACGCTTGGGTGAATGAGCAATTTTGTGCTGTTCACACCTTGAGCTGTGGTGTGTCCATGACAAATGGACACTATACAACATATACACTGTTAAGGCAATTCACTCCACTGCTCTCTCTCCCATACATTACGGAGGCAACTCGACCACAAAAATTGAATTTTTAAATGATCTGTACTCAGCTCCTGATCAACCGATCAAAAGCTGTTTACACAATACACTGGATATTACTGAATGTTTTAAGGTTGAAACTGTTCAAATAGGCTGAGAGGAGAAGCAGACCCCCAAAAAAACAGGTGTAATAATAATAATTATAATAGTAATGTGATTGCAATAATACAAATAAAACTTCTTATTCCACTATCACAATAATTAACTGTTAATTTGTTGCCATAAAGTAGCGGAGTTATTGAACTAGAAAGGAGTTATTGTAAATTTTGAAGATGATGAATCCCTGTATTTTAACAGGCTTGCTGTGTAATTTATGATTTTCTTTAGGAAAATCTTGAATTTAACACCTACGTCTTTGATCAGTTAACCCATTAACTGTTGCTACACTTGTGTTTACACTCATCATAGTGCTTCCAACAAAACAGTAGCCTTTGGTGACTTTAGCCTACCGGTTCAGCCCTAGTAGCCTTATGTCTAGACTTAGTGATTTTTATGTCTGAAGGTTTCTGTGTGCAATAGAGACATGACCACAGTTCATATTCATTCATTTGTAAACTACAAGATTGCAATTACCTGCTGATGATTTTGACACACAAAAAAGTTAAACACTTATCTGCTTCAAACCATTAATTCATGGACAGAAGCTTCATGTGAAGAATCCAGCTCAGGAGGTATTACAAAAAGTTCAAGTTTGTGCTCAGTTGAGAAAGAATGAGGTCCACAAATGTTCAAAATTGGGTTTCAGAATTCAGGTGTTTTATTATAATTTGTGCAGATCATCATACACCACAAAGACAAACATTAAAGGATCAGAAACAGAGAGCAAACCACTACACCTATATTCAATTTATAAATAAAATAAATACAAATAAATCAGAGCAAAATAAATCTTTTTTGTCTAATGTTTATTTTGAAAATTGACAAAATGCTCATTGTCCTGATAATCGGTGGTGAGTAAAAACCCATTGTGTTAATGTGTCAATAAATGCCGATTGATTGAGCCCTGTGTCTATCATTAAAGATGTGAAGCCAACAGAAGCCACACTATTACTGAATATTTAACCTTCAGAACTTGTCATTATTATTAATTTCAATAGAAATTTTATTCTATTCTATTGCTTTTTAATTTTTGATGCTCTTTGTACTGTCCACTTTCTGCCGTGACAAAGCAAATTTCCCACTTGTGGGACTAATAAAGGATTATCTTTTCTTATCTTATCTTAATAATAGACTTAATTAACAAATCTAAGATAATTGGCATTTTAATTTAAAAATGTAGGTGCAAATAATTTTACAAGACTGATTATGAGAATTATAGCAGTGGCACCTACAATGGGAAATTCAGAATTCAATCTTTGTGTTTACGTTTACATTTACGGCATTTAGCAGACGCCCTTATCCAGAGCGATGTACATCAGTGCTTTACATCTGTCCTTCATACCTGTACAGCTAGACTTAAATAAACATCTGCTTTTAACCACGTCACTGCTAGCTAAGTTACACACCTTAATAAACCTTAATAATAAACCCTAATAAACCCTGTCAGAAAGAAAAAAACAAGTCAGAGGTTAATCCATGAGTAAGGAAAAACAGTTAAGAGGGTAAGTGCTTGAGGGATTTTAAATATATAAGAAAAGATGTATAAGAGATAAGCGAGAGGACTGGTTAGTCACCAAGGTGCTCCTTGAAGAGGTGGGTCTTCAGACGA
>JBBPCZ010000148.1:21134668-21145066 GCA_037974445.1 Brycinus macrolepidotus | reverse complement strand
CTTTACTCTTAGAAAGGAAACTGGCTTTATTTCACACATTTTCATTTAGAGTTCTTCACTCAACACCTTTCCAGTTTAACTAGAATAAAAATCTCCACTTTATGAAATAAATGGAAAAGTGGTGGAAACCTTATTAAAGTTTGGCTTTCAAAGAAATGGGCTCACAAAACTGCAGAGCTCTGAACAGAGTTCTGTGCTGAACACGTTTTAGTTGTTAGTCAGTTTTTATGTTCCTTGTTATTTCTTTCTAGGGAATCTTATTTTTATGTAGTTTTAACATCATCATTAAATTCCTGTTAATAATTAAAACTTCCATTTTCCTCTCAGTCCGGGTTTCATAGCTGTGTGTTAATCTCATTCCTTTAATTTCATATTAAATAGTTGGCACACGCCTCAAAATAAAATAAACCTTTAATGCAATTTTCTCCTCGTTTATGATCATTTGCTTTATCAGCGTTCGAGTAGGAGAGAACAGTACTTTTTATTTTTTTCTGACTGTGTAAGACAGCAGAGCCCCTTCAAGCGTCCAAAATTCTTTCAGACACATTATTCTTGCACTTTTGTGTCCTTGGGTGCTAGAAAGGCTCCTATGAATAAAATGTATTATTATTATTATAAGACACATCTCGCACCTCAAGAAAAGGAGTGACTAAACCAATTATGATGTCATAAGGAGCAACATAACCGTGATCTCAAAGCGACTAAACTCATGGTGAAGTCATAAGGACCAACATATCCATGATGTCATAGTGATGAAACCTATTGTGACATCATAAGGAGAAAAATAACCTGATGTTACAGTGACTAAACCCATGGTGATGTCATAGGTGGAACTCTTCTAAACCTGCTTGTAATCCACCACCAGTTTAACATCCAGGTGGATTACGGTCACAGTTCCTTTACGTTCCTTCCACAGTGAGAAGCCCCTCGAACTCAGGATGACCTCCTCCTCCTCCTCCTCCTCCTTCTTCTGTCCACCATCATGGTTAATGGGCTTGTTCTCCTAAACCGGACGGGCCTGTTAATAAACACGGATGTGATTTATCTCTACCACGGGAGTCGAGGTGAAAACCCAAAGCCCCCCTGTTGAAGATCTGCGGGGGTCACGGTGTCTTTTACCCTCGCTCTCGCATTCCAGCCCTACAGACACTTGATCCTGATCCAAACGCAATAACTCCTCCAACCCCTCCCTGATGTTCAGCTCATATTTTGTAGGTTATGAAAACTCTTCATTATTGACTTTAATCAGAGCTAAATATCCCAAATACACTTATCCTGTCTGCACTCGGGTAGACGAGTGGTCTCCGTGGAGGAACGTTGTTTCATGTGTATTGTGCAGATGGCTGAAATGACAATAAACCTATTTGACTTAAAAGTAGGATACAAGTACACAAGTTCTCAAATACAGTTTCCAAACCCCAGTAACACAGCAATAAACAGAGGAATCATTCACAAATAAGCGGAGGAGGACACGTCTTTTGGTTCTGCTAATAACTTTATTTAAATAAGACACAAGATCTCTATTTTGAAAAATATGAAACAATTAGCCACGTCAGGCCAAAAAAAATAAGTTGTGGCTTTTTATACTGTCGGCCGTGGACAGTCACCAGACACGAACATCGGACGTATGTACAAACGGTACGCAAGCTCGGCAGCCGGGGTCACGGGACGCCGCGCGGCTACGATAAAGTAAAAGCTACGAGGCTTTAAAAAAAATCTTTTCGACATTTATGATAGTCTAACTTTGCGAGAGAGTGATCATCACTATAGAACACAGGGTCGGACAGAGGACAGGAGTGTACTCAAAGCTTTTAAGTGCAGTGTTTTTTGTGTTCCTCGAGGAGATCCCACAACTCACCATCAACTGTCGAAGCCAACAGTCTGTCGCCTCTAAACGCAACGGTCCTCACCCTCGTCACGCCGTGAAACCATGCCACCATTTGGGCACACACAGCGGTCACAACAACCCGATTAATTTATTGCCATTGTGTGTGAAGGGACGAGTAGCCCAGACTAACCTTTGCCCGACCTGCAAACTTCATACTCATGCAAATTAACGATGGCTTGCTAGCAAAACGCCAGCAATGTGCTCTGGCCAAACCACCGGTGCTGGTTTCTGTATCGGTTGATGGCTTTTTCAACAGGCTGCATGCTGACTTGGCTCCGGAACCAAAACTGTGAGGAATGGAGAGGAAACGACACCGCTGCTCATTCTCAATGCTCTTTAAATGGAAAGTTGAAAAACAAAACAAAACAAAAAAAAAAAACTTCAGCTTTAAAGCGATTAGGTTTTTTCCCTATTAAACAAACAACCTTCGCTTTTATTGCACACATTCAGTTCACCAAAATAACAGCAGTACCAATCAATCATCCAATAAACTATTGATTCTCTCATAATAAGGTGCGAAAAAAAAGAAAAAAAATGCATTACTCCTTTAAAGCCATTGTCTAAGATACAACGAGTTAGTCACCGATGTGGTTGTCAAGGCGAGTGGGGCGTTTCCTTCTAGCGGTGGCGACACTGTTTGATCTTGGTAAATGCTGTACAATGAAATGTTGTAGGAAACAGCCTGTGTGCTTTGTGGACGCGACTGATGGAAATGCAGAAAAAAGTAATGCCCACCCTTAAGCAACGACGGACAGATCTGCCCTCATCTACGCTAACAGAACCTCCAGGACGGTTGATGACGACAGTGACGGGAGCCATGCAAGAGAAACTCACACAGCTTCATATAGTGCACCTGTAACATGTGCACAACATTTGAACAGTCTAAGGTTGGAGCAAAACCTGAACGCATGAGGGGAATCTGATTAGTGGAAAAAGGGCACTAGTCAATGGCGGGGGAAACACCCTTTCATCATAATGCACGTAACACACTCTGAACTGGCCTCGCAGCGCGCAGTCAAATCCAGCCGTCACTGCACCTCTGTCACAGTGTCTTACACACTCTCACACTCACTCACTCACACACACACACTCACTCTCTCACAAGCTCACTCACACTCACACTCTCTCACAAGCTCACTCACACTCTGACACACACACACACTCTTGCACTCGCTCTCGCGCACTCACACTCTCACACTCGCATTCCCTCTCTCGCACACTCACAGACACACTCACAGACACACTCACACACTCGCACTCCCTCTCTCGCACACTCACAGACACACTCACTGACACACTCACTGACACACTCACTGACACACTCACTGACACACTCGCACTCCCTCTCTCGCACACTCACAGACACACTCACTGACACTCACTGACACACTCACTGACACACTCCCTCTCGCACACTCGCACTCCCTCTCTCGCACACTCACTGACACACTCACTGACACACTCACACTCCCTCTCTCGCACACTCACTGACACACTCACAGACGCACTCACTGACGCACTCACTGACGCACTCACTCACTCGCGCACTCACTCACTCGCGCACTCACTGACAATCAACCCAACTCACAATCTGTCCGAGAGTCAGCAGTCCTGATACACTGGCAACCATCCAAGGCAACACAGGGAGGAACTTCACCAGCAGACACCGTCCACCCAACAAATTTGTTCCAATTTGTGCACCAACCTGCCGCTGCCCCTACAGTGCCCGCTTGCCTCAGAACGCGGCCAGTGAATCAACGGCACTCCTCCATCCATCTGAAACTGCTGTAAGAGCCTCGCGCGCATTCAAAGCTGCTCTTCCCGACATGGAATGTCACAAGTAGCTCAGGAACCACTTCTGAAGGTATGAACGGAGAGATGGTTCAATTTTGTGAATGGATACACAGTACATTCCAAATTACCTGAGTGACACACCTGAAGCTAGGTTATAAACGGATACTGTGCAATAACTGTGGCGTTTTTTTAATTATTATTTTATATATGAACATTGTTTTTTTGTTTTTTTTTACTATTTTTTCCACTGGATGTTTTAAAAGTTACAAAATCTGGACAGAGTGTAAACATAAGTCTGAGTATATCTCTTTTTCCCTATAACATACATAAAGTAATATATATATAGTTTTCAAACAAGCTTTTTTTGTCTCTTATATAGATATCTATAGATAGATACAGAGAGCTTATTTATACTGTGGATGTTACAAAAAAAAAAAAAAAAAAAAGAAAATCTTCAACCCACTATCAGTTTCAGATGCATGCCGCTGACCCTACTAAACCCTTCATGACACTTTTTTAAATACTTCTTCTATGCCAGCGTAACTGTGTTAGAGCTGAATTCGGATTACTAACGTCGGCCACTCCGCTCGTCCAAAAAGGAAGCGAAGCAAAGCTGCAAGACTGTGGAACGGCTCTGCAACTGTTTAGGTCAAAAAAAAAAAAAATGTGAGTGATGGCGAAAATGCTTGGAATGTGATTAAAATGTTTGCAAAATGTTTGGAATGTGATCACTTTAAGATTAACAGTAATAACTTCTCGCTTGCATATTTTGAGGTTCATTAAACCAACATCCACTCATGCTCGGTCATTTCTGCATTAACGATATATAATCTATTACCGGCTTCCTCCCGACGCTGCTGCTGCGCGCGAAGCGTGGCGCTAGCCTGCGCTCGAACCTTTCCGCTCATCCCTGCCAGTAACAGCGCTAAGGAGAATGTTGTGCACATGAAGGTGGTTTGTACTGGAACGTTATCTGTGTGTTCGGGACCTTGTTGCTATGCCATGCAGACGGTGGAGGTTTCAGCACAAAGACGGGACCCTCCAGAGAGGACAGGTGTGGGGGGGAGGGGGGGCGGGTAGAGGCCCTCTAGGCAGCCTGTGGTGGGACAGGGGTTAGCGAAAGAGCCACAGAGACCAGCTCTGCGCAAATCTAGCTAACTGCATAGTTCTGGGGCTGGGCGGGGCTTTCTGAGGGCGCCTCCTGCTGTTGGGACGGGGAGGTGGCCGGGGTCTCGGGCGGGTCGTCTGTGCTGGTGCTGGTGGAGACCTGAGTGGGGTGGAGGGGGGCGTAGATGGGAGGGGGTGCTGAGCTGGGACCGGCCCCCGGGTCGCCCTCCTCTTCCTCGGGCTGCGAGCCGGAGTGCTGCAGCAGGGAGCCGGGCAGCTTGACCGGGCAGAACGCCGAGCCGGTGGGGATGAAGTTCACCTTGTTTTTGTCAGGGCAGGAGAAGAGCGGGACGGTGGCCGACTGCCTGGACCTGAACGGGAGAGAAAACAGGCTTGTATGAACGAAAAAGAAACCTGTGAGTCCTCCACAGACTGACTAATTCAGTTTTTCAAGCTAATATCTTTCGCCGCAGTGTCCAGTTCATTACGAAGACAATATCAATGCATTATCTGTACTTAGAAAAGAACAGTAAATCTACTTGAAATGCACTCATAATGAAAAAGTGTTTGTAAGTAAAGCTGTAAATCATTTCATTATGTGCGATATCTTATTATGTGGAATAGTTTTACCATGTAAAATATCACTACTTATGTCAGTATTACTGAACTGCTACTGATCTCTACTGTGTACAATAACAGACTCCATATGGAGAACAACTCCAAACCACTATTTGCGTTAACTAGTAAATTACTTAGTAATAATGTAATTATCTATAACATTTATATCCATCTCTCTTACTGACCCCAGCATTGTGTGTATATAGTATAGTATAGGATAGTATAGTATAGTGTAACTGTGCAGTTGCAACATAAGCAGTTTCCTCCAGGATCAATAAAGTGTTACTAGTTTGTGGTTCTCTCATGTTTGCCTGATTCTAAGATCAAGTAATACAGGGAGTTTTCACACAAGAGCTTTTTCTGGACCCAGGGACATCCGCCATCACTCCCACTGCCGTGCATCAAGAAACATTGTTAATTCAATTTGTTACTTGAATCCTTATTTTAAGTATTTTACTAGCAACAAATGAGACAAAAAGTAATGCGAGTGACTACACTGAAGTCATTGCAAACAATATACATCCTACATGGCAAAAAATCTTACCAGCTTTGTACAGGAGGAAGTGCTGCACATTCAGTTCTGTCTGATTGTTGATAGGCCACATAAGGGCACGTAACAGTGATAAAGACACGATCCTAATGTGAACTGGTGTAACTAACTGTAAAAAATTTACGACTATTATTTATCAGAAAAGAAACAAAACAGACAAACAAAGAATCGAACTGTGCAGTCAATCGATGGTTTGGAAGAAACTGTTCTGTTTGAAAACAAACCTGCAATGATAAGCCCCGACCCCAAAAAATACCTCAATAATAGTCTTGGGTGTGGACTCAAGTGTTCAGTACAAGTGCAAAAAACATCTATAGTCGCGTATTTCAAATGTCTATATGCAGGATTTCCTCACCGTTGTAATTGTTTCTATTATAAGAAGTGTCAGTTCAACAGAATTTTGTCTATTTTCAGGCTGAAAACTGTAGGAATATTCCTTTAGTGTTAAAGGGCTCGAAAGAGAACGTTAAGCTCCAGAAACGAGGCCACACTCACGTCATTTCCTCAAACACCTTGATCTTCTCACAGCCCTCCGGAGGCTCCCTCTTGAACATGTAGCTGTTGTTGGGTTTGGGAGAGGAGGCGAACTTTGGTAGCGGGGAGCTGCTGCCACTGTCTGTGAGGGAAAACAAGAGTGAAATTACACTTCTGACCAGAGCCACCACCGAAACACGACCTACAGTTCAGTCTGTCAGAACGAAACCTAGTGGCTTTACAGGACAAAGAGAAATCATCCTCAACCTTTAAACGACCCAAACCAATGAAAAAGAATTAGTTATATTATTTTATTTTTTAAACAGAACTTGTACTGGTCTCAGAAGATTACAGACTGTGGAACACGTTACAGCAAAAAAGTAAATAAACCCTCCCACGGTGAACGAGGGCATCCTCAAAAAGAAAAAAAGAAACATTTGAGATAGAAAAATGAAGAAAGAAGAAACATCCCAGTCTGGAAAGTCTTAAATTTCTGCCAAGGTTTTTTGCCAAACCAGATAAACCTTGACAGAGTTTGATCGATGTCAAGTCAAGTACGTGTTTGTCATTTCGACCATATACTACGACAACATTCTTCCAGGTCCACAATGTTTCTCCAGGACCACAGCATTCCTTAAAGGATCACAACGTTCCTCCAGGGCCACAATGTTCCTACAGGACCACATCCTTCCTCAGGGACCACAATGTTCCTCCAAGACCACGACATTCCTCCAGGCCCACACTGTTCCTTTAAGGACCACAGCGTTCCCCCAGAACCACAGCGTTCCTCCAGGACCACAGCGTTCCTCCAGGACCACAACGTTCCTTTAAGGACCACAGCGTTCCTCCAGGACCACAACGTTCCTTTAAGGACCACAGCGTTCCCCCAGGACCACAGCGTTCCTCCAGGACCACAGCGTTCCTCCAGGACCACAGCGTTCCTCCAGGACCACAGCGTTCCTCCAGGACACCAGAGTTCCTCCAGGACACCAGCGTTCCTCCAGGACACCAGCGTTCCTCCAGGACCACAGCGTTCCTCCAGGACCACAGCGTTCCTTCAGGACACCAGCGTTCCCCCAGGACCACAGCGTTCCTCCAGGACACCAGCGTTCCTCCAGGACACCAGCGTTCCTCCAGGACACCAGCGTTCCTCCAGGACACCAGCGTTCCTCCAGGACCACAACTTTCTTCCAGGACCATTGTGCAACACAAAGAATAAAAACAGAAACACCACAAGACTCCACAAATACAGCTACAGCTGTTTGTTTGGAGATCTCTGAGGTAGCATCTGAAGGGGGTATGATAGCCAGAGAAGAACATTCATCTTTATTAGACTTATTCTACCTAATGAGAGGGGAAGATTGTGCCAAGCGTCCTCAGTCCCTTTTTCGCAACATCCATTAAGGGTGCATAATTAAGTTTCCAGAGCCGTTAAGATTTGTCGATGTTTTTACCCCCAGATACGTGAACCCACCCTTAGACCATTTAAAAGGGAACTTTGCTAATGATCCCATGTGCAAGTTGCCTAATGGGACGGTATTAGATTTACTCAATTAATTTTACAGCCCGAGAATGAGCTAAACTCGTTAAAATATTTACTGCACAGTAGGCACTGATATTTCAGGGGCTGCCAAAATAATAAAACATCACCTGCGTGTTATTTTATGCAAAAACCTGCCAACCAAAATATCCTTCACATTTTCATGCTGCCTAATAAGCTCTACCAGTGCGAGACATTTTTTCCCCCACAAGCCACCAGACTCCTCAACACACTGCCCCCCCCCCCCCAACACACACACCTGAACTGAGAACCATCTCGACTTCCCACCTTTGCACTTCGCACATCACTTCTTTTATAATGTACATGCAGCTACAAGCAAAAATTCACATCCATGTTACATTTGTTCTTGATTACTGTCTCAGAGTTTCTGTATTTTCATACATTGATGGTATATTTATATATTTTGAACCGCTGCTGATCTTTTGCACATATAAACACAAAACTATATTCCAGTGTTGTTGCTGATGCAACATTTGCACAATATTTTGGATGTTAAAAATTTCCCTAGTACTAAATTGTACATCCCTGTACCAAAGTGCACATTTCTAGTTTTGAAATTACAATTATAGTTTATTTATTTATGTGTACCCCGTAAAATCTGGACCCTTCAGTCTCCTTTAACTGAGTACAGCCGAGACGACAATAAAGCTCACTTTGACTTTGACCAATGAGAATAAGGATTAAGGGGATGGATCAGAATGGAGAGTTTTGATGAAGAGCTCTGACTTTCATCTCACAACAATCTCTACCAAATTTGCAGATACCTTCTTTCTAACATCAGGAGAATTCGTCCATTCCTCACCACTGACGCCACTCAGATACTCGTTCAGTCACTCATCATCTCAAGACCGGACTGTAACCCACTCCTGGCTGACCTTCTTCTGAAGACCACCGAACCTCTACAGATGATCCAGAACACTGCAGCATGTCTTCAATACACCATTTCTCACACTTCACTCCACTACTGTAGACCTTCACTCTGGGTTGCTGTAGTTCTCCATTAGATTTAAAACACTCACCTACAGAGCCAAAACTGGTCCAGCTCCTTCTGACCAATCAGCTCTGATCAGACCAGCTCGGCCTCTTAGAGCATCAAGCACAACCTGACCCTCCTCTTCTCAAAGGTTCTCAGCTTTGGCACTAAAATGGTGGAACAAACTTCCCCTGACTGTCAGAACTGCTGAGACCCTCACTGTCTTCAAGCCGAGCCTGAAGACCCTCCTCTTCACTGAGCTCTGAGGAGAACATCTACATTTTCATGTCATACACTAACCTAACTAACACAGACTTCTGTGTGTGATCAGATAGGATCCTGGTGGAGAACCGACTCCATCCCTGGTAGAATCTTAGTCTACTAGCAGCTCTTAATTTTAAGTCTAGGTTTACTAGACTTAAACTAGTAGTACTAGTACTAGTAGAGGGACGTGTTTTCTTCTGGAAAACAAAGCACAGATTTACGCTGGATATGCTCTGGATATGAGCCTCTGCCAAATGCTGTAAATGTAAAAGGTTAAAATGTTTGCTGAATGTGAGTGATAAGTGGCCTGAACCCTTTTCAGAAAGGCAACCCATACGTCGAAGCCTCAAATAAATAGCACTATAAGCTAGCAAAAGCTTTCTCTGCTTCTAAAGACAGAACAGCCTTAAACTGCTTCTGGTTAGAGAACTAAATCACACTTAACAGCCCCCTTATGTCTGAAATAGAGTAACGTTTTTGTATAAATCCAGTTTGGTCGGGGTTTATGAGGTTAGGCAGGACACCTTCAAGTCTCCTAGCAAGGAGTCTCGAGCACAATTTCATCTCAGACAAGGCTGATGGGTCCATGAGAGCCACACAAATCAGGGGGCTTGTCCTTTTATACGGTTAAGTGATACTTCAGCGATATTTGCAGAGGGTGGTTGTTAACCCTTTTCAAAAAGCTCAACGTCTCTGGGAGTTGGGCTGACAATAGACTTGACCATTTTTTTTTTGCAAAATTCTGGACAACACCTGTCATGGCCTGAAACTTTACATCGTTTAAGACTGAGTATGGTCTCAATAACTTTGTCTTCATAAGTTTCTCAGGAGTGAAGATAAGAGCTGAATCTTGTACAGAAAATGCCTTTTCCTCTCCTCCATGGACTGACGCTCTGATGAATACAAATTTTACTTCATTAGCTTTTTAGAATGCCACGCCACCTTTTCGTCTTCAAGAGATGTTCCTGTTGTTATGAACTAGAGACTCTCAACTACTCTTATTGACTCTTAACTGTACCGACTCTGTTAGCCATAGATGGCCAATCTGTCGATATGTTCATTCATGAAGGCCTTCTTTCGTCAGTTCTCTCAATAAAGACTCTCGTTCCTTTCTCTCCGGGTCGACCTGAGGAGGATGGGTTCCCCTTTTGAGTCTTGGTTCCTCCCGA